>SNQJ01S0008763.1:156198-175401 GCA_010110895.2 Picea sitchensis | reverse complement strand
AAGATCATGTGTTTCCTCCTAACATGTCACAAGTTCAAATGCAGAGGGGGGTAGGGTATGCATATCTCCGTAGAATTTACTAGTCAAATCGTTGGGTGGAGGGGGTCCCTTCTCCCACAAACAAGGGGGTATCATACACCAATTTGGTGTCTGGCTTAGTTGTGACCTTAAAAATAGATTATTTTTAATACAACCTGAGTGGGCCTAATGTTTAAGAACATCTGTTTCCTCTTAAGAGGTCACAAGTTCAAATCCATAGAGGGGTAGGGTATGTATACCTCTATAGACTTTACCAGTCAAATCGATGGCAGTGGCCTTAAAAATATGAAACTTCATAATATATTAACTCAAAAAAGTGATATGGTGATCTTGGAAAGCTTCTCTTATTACTTTAAAAATAAAATAGTTACACATCTCCGTCATATTCAACAACACACCATTGAAATGTTTTAACTAATCTCAATTTATAGGGATCAAAACCCTTGAGGTTGCAAACATTTCCTCAATTGTTTTGTGTTTTTAAGGTTTTCACATCGAGAGAGTTAATCCGTGTCAAAGAATAATATTATTCTTTGACACAGATTAACTCTCTCGATGTGAAAACCTTAAAAACACAAAACAATTGAGGAAATGTTTGCAACCTCAAGGGTTTTGATCCCTATAAATTGAGATTAGTTAAAACATTTCAATATATTATTCTTTGACACAGATTAACTCTCTCGATGTGAAAACCTTAAAAACACAAAACAATTGAGGAAATGTTTGCAACCTCAAGGGTTTTGATCGCTATAAATTGAGATTAGTTAAAACATTTCAATGGTGTGTTGTTGAATATGACGAAGATGTGTAATTATTTTTTGTTTTAAAGTATTAAGAGAAGCTTTCCAAGATCACCATATCGTTTTGTTGAGTTAAGAGATTATGAAGTTTGTTAGTGTGAAAAATATTTTGAAAATGGGATCTAATGTGGGTATAGGCTAGACAATATAAGACAAAGTGTTTTTCATTATCAACCTTCTTAGTATCACAAAGGTGACACACTCTTTCATCCCATTGCGTTTTAGGAATTGACCAATGCTCAATTTCACTATGGAGATCATGAGAATTTGTTCTTATCTTAGCAATGCTTATTTTTTTCTTTACCCTCATCAAAACAGATAGATAATTTTGATATTCTAGATTAGGGTTTATTACATCCTTATAATACCTTAACTTTATTTTTTCCTCTAACTCTTTATCACACCATATTTTCTCCTTAAATTTTGATTTAATGATATTTTTAATTTAGTATCTTTATTCTGCAAAATGGTGTCTTCCATGACTCCCCAATAGTTTAGCCAAGACTAGGCATATTTACACCATCCTCGCTTTAGTCGATGGTAGTTACAACTCAATTTTGAAGCAATTTTAGGAAGCCTATTATCTTCCATATTGTTTAACTTGTTCTTATACACTAGGTATCTAGTCATAGTCATGTTGTCAATGAGGGAGAGGCTTGTTGTAATATTCCATATATAAAAAAGTATGTAGAACATAAATAAATAGATAGAAATGTAAGATGAACAACAATATAACCAGAACAACACCACAATAATACCAAAATGATACCAGAATAATAACAAAAAGGGCACTTTGATTACTGAGAGCAATTTTCGCTTGGCTCTTCGAGGGAGTAACCTCCAGCAGAGCAGAGCTCCATTGTAATAATATCCAGGACAAAATTTCTCATACCCTCGAATCCTATTTATACTAAATATGTCTATCAAAAGAACCATCTAGAGGAATATCCTTCTAGAAGTGGAAGCTTCTATTAAGTCTTCTTACATTGGCCTTATTCTTTCTTATTTCTAGGGATTATTAATATTGACCTTTATTACATGGAAATATATTATTCTACCTACATGAGGGGTTAGGTCCCTAGCATGTCCTCCCCCTTAAAAAAATCCTTGTCCTCCAGGCTTGAGATGGGGAAATTATTGCAGAATGGTAGTTGGTTCCCAAGTGGCATCTGCTGGAGTTGTATCTTTCCACTGGAATAACACTTCCTTGATGGTTTTCTAATGCAGATGACACTGACACTTGTCCAAAACTTCTTTAACCTGTAGCCAAATGGAGCCTTCTTCATCCAACTTGGGAAGGTTGGTTTGAGTTTGACACTTAGTTCCAATCACCTTCTTTAAGCCGGAAACATGAAAAATAGGATGAGGATTAGAATGAATGGGCAAAGCTAACTGATAGGCCACCTATCCCACACACTTGAGAATGGTATAAGGACCATAAAATTTAGGCACCAGTTTCTAATAATGGTTATCCTTGAGGGAATTTTTCTTGTAGGGTTGCAGTCAAAGAAACACCTGATCTCCTTCTGCAAATTGACATTCAGAGAAACCTTGATTTGCTTGTTTCTTCATGTGATTCTGGTCCATTATGAAATTCTCTTTGAGGGTACGAAGAATAGCCTCTCGAACTATAAGCATTTGATCAACTACTTGGACCTTCGAGACACCTGGAAAATATGAGAGAATCGAAGGTGGGTTTTTTCCATATATCACTTCAAAAGGAGTCATGCGGGTAGCTATATGGTACGAAGTGTTGTACCACCATTCAGGTAGTGGTAACCATTGAGCCCATTGATTTTTCCTTTCTGATGCAAAACACCTCAAATATGTTTCTAAACACTTGTTGACAATTTCAGTTTGACCACAGTCAAGGGATGATAAGTTGCGTTGAGATGCAATTGGGTGATTTGTAGCTTGAACAGTTCTTGCCAAAAATTGCTGGTGAAAGTTGGGTCACGATCAAAGACAATAAAATGTGGCATGCCATGAAGCTTGAAGACATGATCCATGAAAAGTTGAGCGACAATGGATGTTGTAAATGGGTGTTGAAGAGCACAAAAATGATCATACTTGGAAAGACGATCGACTACCACCATGATGACTGATTTATTACCCGATTTAGGTAAGCCTACAATAATATCCATAGAGATATCCTTCCAAATAGTAGGTGGAATCGGAAGAAGTTGTAGTGTGCCAGGAGATTTGAATGTTTCTCACTTGTTGCATTGACACACATCACATTCATCCACAAAATTCTGAACGTCTTGTTTCATACCATCCCATAAAAAAGAACGTTGGACCCTATCATAGGTTTTGGTAAACCCGAAGTCCCCAGATGTGGGTGTAGCATGAATCTCATAAAGTAATGTGGATTTAAGTTTTGACTTCTTACTTAAATACAAATGGCCTTTGTATCGAAGCTAATCATTGAGCCAAGAGTACCCTGGGGAAACTGGAGAATTGGACTGCATTTGTTGTATCATATGCAAATTTTTTGGATCGTGTAGCCATTCATAGTGAATACCTTTGAGCCAATCTAGTGCAAAGAAGGAGAGAGAGAAAAGGGACCCTTCATCTTCATATTTTCTTGAAAGTACATAAACAACCACATTATCTTTTCCTTTCTCATAAATGATCTCATAATCATATCCAAAGATATTAGTCACCCATTTTTGTTGCTATGGGGAGGAAAGGCATTGTTCCAGAAAATACTTGAGGTTTTGATGATCTTTCTTAATTTTGAAGCGGGGCCCCAATAGATAAGGGCACCAAAGATCCATGGCATGCATAACAACCAACATTTCATTTTCATAGATTTATTTTCCCAAATTGTGCTCGAACAATTGTTTGTTGGTAAAGGCCAAAGGTCGACCCTCTTGCATAAGGAAAATTCCAATTCCTTTCTCGGAAGCATCACATTCTAGGAAAAGGTTCTTTGTGAAATCAGGAAGGTCTAGGACAGGAGTGGTGCACATGTCCATATTAAAGGTTTGAAAAGCCTAAGCAGCTGCTAGATTCCAAGTGAAATAATTCTTTATAAGGAGTGCAGTGAGAGGTGCTGCAATATTTCCATAATTGTTATCAAACTTGCGATAATAGCATGTTAAACCCAGAAATCCACACAAGCTATTGAGATTCTTTGGGTGAGGCCAATATTGCATAAGTTCAATCTTTTTAGGTTCCACCCTGACGTTGACCTTGCCAATAAGATGACCCAAGTACTCGACTTCCGAGGCACCAAAAGAAAATTTAGATTGTTTGAGGAAAAGTTGGTGTTGAGAGAGTAGATGGAGAAATCGATACACATGAGCAAGATGGGATGTATAGGTTTTACTATAGATGAGGATATCATCAAATAAAACTAAGAAAAAATGATAGATAAAGGAAGAAATACATGATTGATGAGGCTTTGGAAAGTGGAGGGAGCATTACACAAACCAAAGGGCATGACCAAAAAATCATAGTGGCCCTCATGAGTTCTAAATACAGTCTTAGGAATGTCTACCTCTTTCATAGGGTTCTGGTGGTAGCAAGAATGAAGATCAAGTTTAGTAAATAATTGGGCGCCACTCAATTGATCCAAGAGGTCATCAATGACAAGAATGGGAAGTTTGTCTTTAATGGTGAGTTTGTTGAGGGTGCGGAAGTCAGGACACATACGCCAATAAACTTATTTCTTAAGGACCATGACCATAGGTGAAGCGTAGGGGCTCCTACTAGGGTGGATAATACCTGCGTTGAGTAGGTCTTGAAATTTTTTCTAAGTTTCATTTTTTTGGGAAAAGGAATGACGATATGAATGGATATTGGGAGGAAGGATTCCTAGGACAAGGGGAATGGAATGATCATGAACACCATGGGAAGGAGGAATTCCCTAGAGAGTGGAAAAAAACACTTGATGTTTAGAGAGGATGGATTGGAGGTCCTGTGGCACAATGGGTGTCTCAGTTTCTTTTATGGCATGGAGTTGGGCAATAATGCTAGAATGATCTTTTTTGAGCAGTTTTTCCATCCGATGGGAACTAATGATCTCTGGGAAATCGACGGTGATGCCTGGGAACTTATATTGTTGACCCTTAGGGTCGAATTGAAAGGTTAATTCCTTAAAATACATGAGAATGGGACCCAAGTCCTTAGACTTTCTACACCCAGCACAATGTCACAACTGCCCATGTCGATAGGAAACATATGAGATTTCAGCTGGTATTCACCAATTTGAAGACACACATTTTCACAATACCTCCACATTTCATGGGCCCGCCATTGGAAATTATGATTTGAAAATTATTGACTGCCCAAATATAACAATTAGTTTCTTGGGAAATGTGGCGATGAATAAAATTATGGGTGCTTCCACTATCAACAAGAATGATGACCTTCCTATGCTTGATGTAACCAATTAGCTTGAGGGTTTGGGGAGCAGAGAAGCCAGTGAGAGAATTTAGGGAAATGACTGGTTCTACCTCGAGAGGGTCTGAGGGAGGGGTTATGTTAGTGGGTTCAGGTGATACTGGCACAAGGGGAGACTCAACATCCTCTTCTGAAACATCCTCCGAGATGGCCATAAAAAGATTTTGTTCCTTAAACTTGTGTCCCAGAAAATAGTTGTCATCACAATTATAACAAAGGCCTTTGAGTTGGCATTCATCCATTTCGGCCCTGGTCAATTTTTGGATCTTTAGTGGAGTATAAGGAGGAGTGGAAGTTATTGGTTTAGTGCAAGGAATAAAGGATGTTTTTGGTTTTGAGAAGATACAACCTGTTGTGCTTCCTTGGCTCTTTTAGTAGCATCCACCCAACTCTGAGGCTGATCCATGAGGACATGAGAACGAATCTCATCCTTGAGGTCACGAATAAAACATTCCCCCAAAAAATCATCAGACATGCCCTCTCTATGAAAATCTAGTCGCTCAAAAGAAGTTATAAAGTCTTTCACTATGCTAGATTGTTTCAACTCTGTCAAATGGCCTAAATGGTTGGTGTCAGTGTCAAAGCGTTCATAAATCTCTTCCACAAAGTGTGTCCAAGCCACATACCCTTGGCAGGCATTTTTTATCCATTGCCACCATTGCCAACGTTCTTGATCTAGATGGAGAACAACATACCAAAGTTTGGCCAAATCATATGTAATGCCATACAAAGAGAAATAATGTTCCATTTGAGTTACTTAGCCAATGGGATCCGATCCAACAAATTTTGTCACATCCACACATGGAAGGTGTAGGTCACTCTTAAAGTGATGGGGATGGAAATTATGGGAATGAGAGGAAGTTTCACCTTCGGTATGCAAAGGTGGGTCAGATAAGGGAATATTTGCAGGGATATGCATCTTGGCACAGATCATTGTAGTGGCAGATTCAAGATGGGTAGTAATGTCTTGTTTGAGGTCTTGTTTGAGTTTCATGATTGAGGCGATGATGGAGGAATGCATCTTTTGATTGATGGTGGAAATATTGGAATTGCGTTTTCGCACTTCTTGTTGGGTTTTTGTGAAATTAGATTTCAAGGTAGTGAAGCTAGCTTCCAAGTCTTGGCTACGGGTATGGGCCACGATGAGGAGGGAACACGAAAAGGGGCAGGTGGGACCACATGGAAAATGGGTCATGGGTGAAGTGTATTAAAACAATCAGGGCGACGAGTTGAATCCAATGGGGTAAAGCCAAAATAAGGGTGTTGGAAGGGGGTCGGGTCCATAAAAAAAATGTTGAAAAATGATAGGTATGACTGCGATAAGGGAGAAGAGAGAAATACAATGAAATAGGTCTCAAATAATGGTGCCAATAGGATCCAAAATTATTTTTATTTTTTACTCATGTGGAGTTATACTCCGATCTGAATAATACTGCAATGATGAAATGCCCAAATGCTTAACATGAAGAAATTTGTAGTAATTTCGCAACTTGAATGCAAGAGACACAGTTACACCACAATATATATTGTATGTTATGTTTTTGTTTCTGTCCCAAGGGTTAGGTATTCAAGGGTTCTACAGACAAGGGTTTTCCCTGTGCTATATCTCTCTGATATACGTACGGGGTACAACAGTAGTATTTGGCCCAATATCTCAGGGAACAAACTAAGGAGGCTAGATTGTTCCCTTAGCCGTACTACCCGACTACCTAGGTACTAGAGAGTATCTTCCTAAGTGTTTTCTCGGTGGAACTATAGTAGTCAGGCAGCTGATCACTTTATCTATGGAGGGCTTCAAGTGATCTAGGTCGATCCATATATAGGTGTTGTCTGATGTGATACCACTCGAAGGGGTACCAACAGGGGTTACAAGGGTGGCCAACAGATGTGTGCTTAAGTACCACTTGTATTTCCTACGTGTATGAATCCTCGACTACGGGTTTATGCACGTAACGACAAATCTATGTATCTTAAATATGTTGGAATACGTATCTACCCTGAAAAAAAATTAAACCACATTTTTTTGTCGAGGAAGGTGCTCTGATACCACTTGTAATATTCCATATATAAAAAATTATGCAGAACATAAATAAATAGATAGAAATGGAAGATGAACAACAATATAACTAGAACAACACTACAATAATACCAAAATGATACCAGAATAATACCAAAAATAACACTTTGATTACTGAGAGAAATGTTCACTCGCCTCTTTGATGGGGAAACCTCTAGTAGAGCATAGCTCTATTACAATAATATCCAAGAAAAAAGTTCTCATACCCTCGACTCCTAATTATACTAAATATGTCTATAAAAAGAACCATCTAGAGGAAGATCCTTCTAGAAGAAGAAGATTCTATTAGGTCTCCTTACATTGGACTTATTCTTCCTTATTGCTAGGCCTTATTAATATTGACCTTTATTACATGAAAATATATTATTCTACCTATGTGAGGGGTTAGGTCCCTAACACTTGCTTCTAAGAGGAGGATGGGATAGGGTGTATTTCCTTTAATTTTGAGATTATAGGTTATAAAATTCTTTTGTATTGTCTCTATCTTTCTCCAGGATTCACGAGAGATACTACATCCCCAGACTTCACATCCATAAAGAATAACAGGTGTAACGAGAGTCTCAAAGAGTATTTTCTTCTTATCCCAAATCCAAAGATCGATTGAATTACAATTGTTTTCAAGCCCATATTAAGCTTTACATCCCCCAATATTCCTTTTCTCAATGCTATAATTCCAATTCAGTTTTTGGTGAATATAAATTCCAAGATATTTGTATGAAGTCAATTCCTCCAAGTTTTTAATGCCATATACGAAGGTATCATAAGTCATTTTATTGGATTTAATAATCATGACCTTAGTCTTATCAATATTAATAGTCATACCGATATTGGAGAAAAAATCCTTGAGGATTCTTAGTTGGCTTTCAAGATCACGAGGAATACTTTCCATAAGAATGATATCATCATCATAAAGAAGAAGATTCATGATTATACCAATGAGAGTAGGTTTGACACAACCTTCTTTTTTCAAACAATCTTCTAACTTGCCAATGTATATGCCAAAAAGGGTAGGGGACAAGGGACAACGTTGTTTGTCTCCAATATTGCAATTAATCTCTTTCAACCAGCCCTAAGTGTTTTCAAACTTAACAATAACGTTCTCATACATCCCTATTGCAACAACCCTCAACTCAAGAGAAACTTTTATCTCTTCCAACCTATTCTAAAGGTTTTTCCTTGGAACCATGTAAAACGATTTTCTAAATTCAACAAAACAACAAAAAATATTGGTTTTAGTATTGCGGAACTCCTCTGCAATGATCCTAAAGGTAACAATATGGTCCATAGTTGAATGATATCTCCTAAAACCTACCTAGCCTTTATCTCTTTTACAGTGAATTTCTAGCCAAAAGCTAACCTTCTTTTCTAAAATAATTCCATAAAGCTTGGCTAAAATCGGGCTAATCATAATGGTCCTATAATTGGAGGGAATGTGTGACGTCCCAAAAAAATAAAATATTTATATATTCAAGTTTGCTAGAAATTCATTTCCATTTTTAGTAAATTCGAATTTGGAAAATTTTTTCCATTTATGTCAATTTCGAATTTCGAATTTAATATTGTAATTAATTATTATGACTGTTGGGCAAAGATCTGATTTGACTCAGCTAATTATTTTGACTATGACACTTGTATGAAAACATAATATTTTATATTGATTGCAAGAGGACAAATGGAACAACCATGTTAAAAATTAGCTGACCATGACTCCATGAGTGGGGAACATGTTGGAACTACCTCTAGGCTGATTGTTACAAGTGCAAAATCAGTGATTTGGCCATTGGTAGCCCCTGAAAATCAGGGATTTAGAAAGCTGGGAAAATTCCCAAGGGAGGGAAAAGACCTAGGAAAATCGATAAATAACATATGTGAGGAGGCAGGACGCTGCTAAGTATGTTGGGAAATAGACTAAAGTTTTTTCTTGCTGTTATGAACACTACCGAGTGAGTGTGAGGTAAGAGGAAATTGTTGGAATCGAAAGACATTTCTAAGGAGGAGGTTTTCCAAGTTCGCCCTCATGGATTGATGGTCAGGCTAGGGGGTGAATCGGGCAAGTGATTTTGGCTGCCTATTCTACGGTTGGGAGGAACGTGGTTTTTGCCTTTGTTCTTCCGCGAACTGAATTCAGATATGTTGATCCACTCCTTCTCTATTTTTTTTAATGATCATTTATACTGACGATTTGTATATGTTAATTCTGTATGGAAGTAATTTCTATGGGTGAAATCTGTCTGTAATTTTCCATGTATAGTAATATGATGAACTGTAGTTGCATAGTAGGATTATCTGTCTTAAGGACAATGCTAACACTATGATGAATGGACTGATAGAACGACTGAGGACCTCATCCATGATAGATGTATAATGGAAATAACAAATTGTTTTATGGTACACTGTATATAGGACATAGCAAGATTTAAAAAATAAATAAATGACTGATAGAATACAGTAGTATAATTATGGATTAACAGATTAACTTTGGGCGAGACTGTAGAATCGACCTTACAATTTTATCTGTAGGCATCGATCGAAGACTGTAACCACATCTTGGTTAAATATGTAACTTTTAATGAAGCCTTGTCTAATCGGTACTAAAAATTCCCATTTGTATATTATACTTAAATCAGAAAATTAAATTCCTGTACAGTATGTGGTTTATGAACATGTCCCCAGAGTTGTTTCTTTCGAAAGAAATCGGGACCTATATATAGATACACCTATATGTTATACACACAGTCACTTCACGATGGAAACCTTCTGCTAGTTTTAAAAGAATGCACACACACACACACACACACACACACACACACACACAAATATATATATATATATATAGATAGATAGATAGATAGATAGATAGATAGATAGATTATATGTAAAACATTGTAATAATTATATGCATACTCCTTTGTACAACTTTATCCCTTTGAGGCCGGGACGAACTATCCACAAAAATTTAGGGTAATGATTATAACATCTCTGTATCTATGAAATCATGATTCGGGATTAAGAACGACAAATATAGTATAATGGCTACAATTTTACTGTATACCTTTAATAACCAGTATTACAACTGGAACACCCTTAACATACACAACCCTCCAAAAACAAAACAAATGATATTTTTCGAGTAATCTCATAAATCGGAAGTTCGAATTTACTTGCTAGCATTTAAAGAGAACAAAAGGGAATACATTTTGTAACCATATTCCACTTTACGATTCAGAAAAAATTCACCACAATAAAAATTGAAAGATTAAAGCTATGGAAATAAACATGAATTACAGTACAGGACCTTGACAGATATAAACACTTGATTTTATTCCTTTCAAAGATTAAATTTATAAACAGACCCAGTACGATGGAAGAGAGAAACCAATCCATTTTCTTCTAAGTCGATGGTCAAATTCTGGGAGTAAAAGTATAACTCTGCTTTAAACCCTATTACACAGTACTGGACTTTTGAGGGGCCTTTCCTTTAACTAACTTATGAAATTACAACAGTAGCGATACGACCATCCTTGAAGTCTGATAACCTACTTTACATTTCTGAATCTTATCAGGAAGCTAGGCTATTCGCCAAGAGCTTAAAGAGGAACCCGAGTACCTTTCTTGTACAAGGTGTGATCTAGCATCTAACATAGTAATGCTGTAAACCTATAAAGAACGAGACATTTTACTTTATTAACGATAAATCTTAATTGAGAAAAGGATCTTATAAATAACGAAATAATTCTGAAAAACAAAATACTTATCTCATCTGGGCGTGAGCGTTTCCAACCTTCAGCCGAGTCATCGATGCCCAAGAGAGGAGAAGTGAGCTTAAAGACATGATGGGTACCGTCACAGCAAAAGGCAGAGGCCCATCATTAGATTTGGTCACAATTCTCATAAATAAGTAAGAAATAATAACAATACTATAACCTTGCGGAATCAAAAGAACGGAATAGGTGACTGTGTAATGCAAGCCTCAGATAGGTTAATACAACAATGAAGCCATTTTTCTATCAATCGCCAAGATGGGAAGGGGTGTTGGTACACATACTATAAAGGGTACTAACAGGAGAGAAGAATAGGAAACAAAAGGAAGGAAAAATTCCATACCATTATAGTTACAGACTTAAACAGTGATCGTCGTAAGTAGCTTGCAAATAAGTAAAGATACACATTATTTTTTTTACTGAAGGGTATTTACATACATTCGGAAGGGAGAAAATACAATACCGACCACCAGTGGATTTGGGGGGGGGGGTCTACCAGATGGTAGGTTTACTTGAAAATGAAACCCAGTATGAACAGAACCTATGAAACTGAGAAAACCCTTATAAAAACTCGAGAAGATTTTTGTGGTCGAACAAAGTATAACACACAGACTATAGTGTGGGGCTTTCCTTCTTACCCTATAGGACCTTCCCTTCTTATCGACACTTTACTAGTATACTGGTCATGGACACAGGGAGGAACAGGGACAACCTCTACGAGTAACGAGAATGCTCTACACTCTATTATCTGTGTACATTACTGAATTGGACTAGTATAAGTTGGAACATAGGAACGTCTTGCAAGAAATTCTTAAAGAGGATAAATGGTTAAAGTGAGTTAGCAGAGCATCTTGTTACCCGGTCAATGGGAGTCGATCGGACCATTCATGGTTACCATTTCCATCACCGCCAAAATGACCCTATCCACGGTACACCTACCAAACCAGAATCCTTACAACCATCAGTGAAGAATTATCGTAGATGGGTATAGGCATGAAGGAGAACATAACCATATTCAAAACCGAATCTAGGATAGTAGAAACTTACTAGAGCAACCACCGTTCATACAATCCTGCTGGGTAACATCTTTCTGAATCACGATATGATTCATGGAAGGAGAAGAATATGAAGAGTCTCTCGAAAGAGATCGATAGTGGGCTAGTAGGATGTTGAAAAACCCTAGGAAGAATTTTATTACTCGCTTAAATGCCGAAGGTACAAGGGACGAGGGAGACATGTGATGAGGACCAAATTGGCATTACCAGAATTGGGCGAAATTGCCAGGTGAGGGTTTCAAAAATTGCATACATAGAACTACCATTAAATGGTAGTTACGAACCTTAAATATCTCTAACAGTCGACTGGAATTTCACATAAAGAAATGGCAGAGTAAATTAATCCTTCAAGTCCCAAGCAAGTGGAAAGTTGGAACACCATAAACGTAATTGTTACCACTAAACCTATCGTTAGAAAAGCTTACTGGAGTATTGTTTAGTTAAGACGAAGATTGTTAAAGGAAATAGTTAGTCAACCTCTGTTAAGGAACAGGCTCAGAGTCGACACTAAAACTCTAAGTTACCACTGTGGGTTAAGCTTGAAACCCGATCTTATATACGAGTCGGGTAAGTTGAACATTATGAGCTGTAATTTCCTAAGTCTCTTATTATGGTCACCGTGTAGATGGAAATAAGTTTATAACAAGTAAATAGTCGAGTTCATAGTGGGTCACCTTGGTAAACCTTCTAATTCATGGTAATTCAATTTGGTATAGGAATGCAAATTGTTCCATCAATATAGTAAAAGGAAAGAAGGACCTTTCTTTCAAAATAAATAAATAGGAATGAACTAAGAAGGATATATATATCCCATACAATTTATTTTTTTATATGGTAAAATTAGTAAACTTTTTGGGTTCATTACATATGGTATCAGAGAAAATGCTATAGAACTGGACCTGAATAGGGCCACATTAGTTACTTATTATATATTTCGGTTTATGTAAAAACTAACAAATCTTATGAATTACAAACAGAAAGCCATTTCTGTTTTGTGCTAATTATGGCAACACAGGAGGGTGCGGAAATCATTATGAAAGGAAATCTGCAGCAAGGACTCCCTGGAGATCCAAGATAGAATAGTGAAGGAAGCTCCCCCACAGAGGTGTTGGAAACAATGAGGAATCTTATTGTAGAATTGCAGATTTTCAAATCCGACAATGAAAAATTGAAGAAAGCATAGGACAAAGAGCAGGAGATAAATGAAGTCCTGTTGTGAAGCATAGTGACCAAGAAAATCCCAAAACAAGATAACCATGACGAAGAAGTCAGAAAAAAGGTCTCCAAGAACTCTAGACTGGAAATAGAGAAAGGAGACAATTCGTCTGAAGGAACACCTTCAGCTGAGGACAAGACTAAACCAGACAGAAAAAGAAAACAAGTAGACCACCTTGAAGGAGAATTTAAAAAGATTAAACTAGCTACCTTTGATGGAGAATCCAGGACTGGGGAAGAAGCTGAGGCATGGTTGTTGGACATCAAAAAATACTTCCAGATCTATAATTATTCTAGCAACATGAAGGTCATAATGGCCATCTACAATCTGAAAGGGAAGGCCAGCATTTGGTGGCAAGACCTGAAACTAGCCAAGGGCCTAAAGGAGAAACAATTGGAATGGTCCGACTTTAAGAAGTATTTCAAGAAACAATACCTTTCTGAAATCTACTATGAAAGGAAGACGAAAGAATTTTATGAGTTACGACTTGGATAGATGAGGATGGAGGACCTTACAAATAAATTTATGGAACTACTAAGGTTTGTACCATATATATGAGAGGATAAGGAAAAAATCCAGGGATTCTTAAGCTACCTACCACAGTCCTATAAGGAAATAATAGAGTTTGAAAACCCTGAGCAAAGTGTTTAGGGAAGCATGAATGTGCTATGACCAGTATAAACAGTCGGTGGAATTTCCCAAATCCTGGAAGGATAAGAAACAAGATCGAATGAACCAACAGAAGAAGGGGTACCAGCCAACTCCTTATCGGAATGCAACAATTTTTTTTCCAAGAAAGGATTCTCACTCCAATCATCCGAATACGCAAGGCAGTGGTAAACTGGTAAACCTCATAATGAGGAAGTTTGGGGAGAGCCCCCGAGAGCCATTAAAGTGTTGGGAATGCGGAGAACCTCATCTAAGGAGGAACTATCCACGTTTAATTTAAGCAAACATAATTTTTGTTCACAATTTGCAGGAAGCCTCGATGGTGGGAGACGTGGGCAGAAGCCTGCATCGGATAAATACAACCATGGATGGTCGGCAAGCTGACCACCAGTCCTCGGTGGTAGAAATCGAAGGTAAAATCAATAACACTTGAATTTTTGTTTTAATTGACCTTGGAGCTACGTTAAGTTATATTACTCTTGATGTGGTAGCATCAAATAAACTTAAGAAACTGAAGCATGCAAAATCATGGCTTGTACAATTAGCAACGGGTACTAAAAGGAAAGTAGTTGACTTTGTTTCAGATTTTGAATTCAGTTTGGATAGTCAAAATATAAAAGCAAATCTGAATATCCTACCACTAGGATCTTACGATATGATTACCGAGATGGATTGGTTGGAACAACAGAATGAAATACTAGACTGTTATACCAAGGTACTTAGCTATAAAGATGATTTTGGCACCATTAGAACAACCCAAGGCATACCAAAACCTGTATCAGTCATACAGGGTTCAGCGGTGCAATTCAAGAAATGTCTTAGAAAGGAATGCCAGGTTTATGCCATCCAAGTGAAAAATCTACTAGAAAAAGAAGATAAGCCAAAGTTACAAGACTTTGCTGTCTTACGTGAATTCAGAGACATGTTTGCTGATGAAATACAAAAATTACCTCCTAGAAGGGAAATAGACTTCTTCATCGAATTACTACCCGGTTCAGCCCCTATCTCAAAGGCACCTTACTGAATGAGTCTACCAGAACTGACATAACTAAAAATACAATTACAGGAATTGTTGGACAAAGAGTATATTAGACCGAGTGTTTCACCATGGGGGGCACCAGTCCTCTTTGTACAAAAGAAATATGGTACTCTAATACTCTGTATCGATTATCGACAACTGAACAAAATGACTATTAAGAACAAATACCCCTTACCAAGGATAAATGATCTATTCGATAAAGTAGGTGGGGCCAAGATCTTTTAAAAGTTGGATTTGTGTTCTGGTTACCATCAAGTTAGGATAAAAGATGAGGACGTAAGAAAAAAAAAAATTCAGACAAGATATGGCCACTACCAATTCGTAGTCATACCTTTCGGACTCAGTAATGCACCTGCCACATTTTTGTGCCCGATGAACAACATTTTCAGTCAGTACTTAGACAAGTTCATGGTAGTATTTATCGACGATATTCTAGTCTATTAAAAAACAGAGGAAGAACATGACGAACACATAAGGATAGTTCTGCAGACGTTGAGAAAACAAAAACTGTATGCCAAATTTGACAAGTGTGATTTCTATCAAAAAGAAATACAATATCTAGGACATGTAATTTCAGCAGCGGGTATTGTCGTGGCCCCGGGGAAGATAAAATCCATTATGGAATGGCCGGTACCTAAGGATGTAACAAACATCCGGTCATTCATGGGAATCACTGGGTATTACTACAGATTTATAGAAGGGTTTTCCATGATAGCATACCCTATAACATCATTACAAAAGAAAGGGACCAAGTTTAACTGGTCAAAGAAGTGTCAAGACAATTTTCACAAGCTGAAAGAACTATTGACAACTGCACCCATATTGAAGGTAGAAGACCCCGATAAAGACTTGACCATATTTGTGGATGCAAGTAAAGAAGGACTAGGTGGTGTTCTAACTCAGGAAGGAAACGTTATTTGTTATGAGTCTTGGAAATTAAAAGAACACGAGCGAAATTATGTCACTCATGACTTAGAATTAGTAGGAGTAATACACACCTTAAAAATGTGGCGACACTACATAATGGGCAGAAAATTCCTACTATTAACGAATAATAGTGGGGTGACATATATGTTTAACCAACCAGATCTTAATGCAAGACAAGCAAGGTGGCTAGCCTTCTTGAGAGAATTCGACTTCAAGGTCAAACATATCAAGGGTAAGGAAAATAGAGTAGAATACGCTTTAAGCAGAAGATTCCATGGTTTATTTGAGATAAATATCAACAGGGCAGAAAGTGATCTGGAACAAAGAATAAGGACAACAAGTATTAACAATAGAAATTACACTAAGGTAATGGAAACATTGCAGATTAATACCGTAAACTGAGATAAACCAGATCTAAGTATCGACAAGAAGGGACTACTATGATTTAAAAACAGACTTTACTTACCAAAGTCCGCAGAGTTAAAATTAACAGTCTTGGACGAAGTACATAAGAAACCGTATTCTGGCCATCCAGGTTACCAGAAAATGATAACAACACTTAGAAAACTATTTTATTGGCCTAATATGAAGGGCGAAACAACATAATACTTGGCTAGGTGCTAAGATTGTCAATAGGTTAAGGATGAGCACCAACATCCAATCGACCTATTACAACAATTACCAGTACCAGAATGGAAGTGGGAGACCATATCGTTTGATTTTATAACAGGTTTGCCTAAAACTTAAAAACAAAATGATTCTATCATGGTCGTAATCGACAAGCTCAGTAAGTCTGCACACTTTATTCCTGTAAAGTCTACTTTTAAAGCTATAAAAATTGTTGAAATATTCATGAAAGAAATATTTAGACTGCATGGTATTCCTAAAATGGTGATTTCAGATAGAGACGTAAAATTCATATCCTCTTTTTGGAAGGAATTGTTTGCAGGGATAAATACTAACTTAAATTTCAGTATGAGTTATCATCCACAAACAGATGGATAGACCGAAAGGACAAATCAAATCATAGAGGATATGCTCCACATGTACGTAAGGACAAAACCGAACAAGTGGGAGGACTATCTACACTTGGTAGAATTTGCATATAACAATGGATATTAAACTTCGGCTAAATTGATCCCTTTCTAAATAGTGTACGACACAAAGTGTACGACTCCAATTAGCTGGGATAACCCCGCTGATAGACTCATGGTGGGACCAGAGATGCTCCAAGAAATGGAAAACACGGTAAGGAAGGTACAACAGAATTTGAAGGAAGCACAGGACAGACATAAGAGCTATGCAGATCAAAAAAGAAGACACTTGGAATTTCAAGTGGGAGACCATGTTTATTTGAAGGTCAAAGCTCGAAAAATCTCGTTGAAGTTAGGGAACTATGCCAAGCTAGCACCCAGGTTTTGAAGACCCTTTGAGATACTAGCTCGAGTTGGACTCGTAGCATATCAACTTGCACTTCCTGCTAATATGAGAATTCACAATGTATTCCATATTTCTTTGTTGAAAAAGTATATTCATGACCCTACTCATATGATTGATTGGAACTTGGTACAGGTGGAACCCGAAGGCGAGTTCTAGGTGGAACCCCTGAGCATTCTGGACCCGAGAGAAATAGCACTTCGGAACAGAGTCGTCGCTCAGGTAAAGGTGCAATGGAAGCACTTTAATCCTGAGGAGCCACTTGGGAGATGGAGGGAGATTTGCGGAAAACTCATCCAATCCTATTCTAGGAAAGGAACGAACACTGAGGACAGTGTTTTACTAAAGGGGGAAAGGATGTGAAGCCCCCAAAAAATAAAATATTTAGAAATTCAAGTTTGCTGGAAATTCATTTCCATTTTTAGTAAATTCGAATTTGGAATTTTTTTTTCATTTATGGAAGTTCTGAATTTCGAATCTAATATTGTAATTAATTATTATGACTGTTGGGCAAAGATCTGATTTGACTCAACTAACTATTTTGACTATGACACTTGTATGAAAACATAATATTTTATATTGATTGCAGGAGGAAAAATGGAACAACCATGTTAAAAATTAGCTGACCATGACTCCATGAGTGGGGAACATGTTGGAACTACCCCTGGGCTAATTGTTACAAGTGCAAAATCAATGATTTGGCCATTGGCAGCCCTTGAAAATCTGGGATTTAGAAAGCTGCGAAAATTCCCAAGGGAGGGAAAAGACCTAGGAAAATTGATAAATAACATATTTGAGGAGGCATGACGTTGCTAAGTATGATGGGAAATAGACTATGGTTTTTGCTTGCTATTATGAACACTACCGAGTGAGTGTGAGGCAAGAGGAAATTGTTGGAATCGAAAGAAATTTATGAGCAGGAGGTTTTCCAAGTTCACCCTCATGGATTCATGGTCAGGCTAGGGGGTGAATCGGGCAAGTGATTTTGGATGCCTATTCTATGGTTGGGAGGAACGTGGTTGTTCCCTTTGTTCTTCTGTGAATTGAATTCAGATATGTTGATCCACTCCTTCTCTATTTTTTTTAATGATCATTTATACTGACGATTTGTATATGTTAATTATGTATCGAAGTAATTTCTATGGGTGAAATCTATGTGTCATTTTCTATGTACAGTAATATGATGAACTGTAGTTGCATAATAGGATTATCTGTCTTAAGGACAATTCTAACACTGTGACGAATGGACTGATAGAATGACTAAGGAACTCATCCGTGATAGATGTATAATGGAAAGAACAAACTGTTTTATGGTACACTGTATATAGGACATAGCAAGATTTAAAAAAAAAAATGACTGATAGAATACAACAGTATAAATCTGGATTAACAGATTAACTTTGGGCGAGACTGTAGAATCGACCTTACAATTTTATCTGTAGGCATCGATCGAAGACTATAACCACATCTTGGTTAAATATGTAACTTTTAATGAAACCTTGTCTAATCGGTACTAAAACTTCCCAACTGTATACTATACTTAAGTCAGAAGATTAAATTCTTGTACAATATGTGGTTTATGAACATATCCCCAGAGTTGTTTCTTTCAAAAGAAAATCGAGACCTATATATAGATACACCTATATGTTATACACACAGTCACTTCACGATGGAAACCTTCTGCTAGTTTTAATAGAAGACATAGATACATACATACATACATACATACATACATACATACATACATACATACATATATATATATATATATAT
>SNQJ01S0008763.1:114367-154220 GCA_010110895.2 Picea sitchensis | reverse complement strand
TGCTTCTACATCTTGAATATATTGTGATCTCCATGTGTTGATGAATCTTGTATGCACTTAATAACTCAATAAATTAGTAGTAGTTAGTGATTCCAAGAAAGAATTTGGCTTGGGATCATTACAGTTACCATTTCCATGACCGCCAAAACAACCTTGTCCACGGTACACCTACCAAACTAGAATCCTTACGGACATCAGTGAGGAATTATCGTAGATGGGTATAGGCCTGAAGGAGAACATAACCATATTCAAAACCGAATCTAGGATAGTAGAAACTTACCATAGAAACCACCGTTCATACAGTCCCGCCGGGTAACATCTTTCTGAATCATGATATGATTCATGGAAGGACAAGAATATGAAGAGTCTCTTGAAAGAGCTCGATAGTGGGCTAGTAGGATGTTGAAAAACCTTAGGAAGAATTTTATTACTCGCTTAAATGCCAAAGGTACAAGGGACGAGGGAGACATGTGATGAGGACCAAGTTGGCATTACCAGAATTGGGTGAAATTTCCAGGTGAGGGTTTCGAAAATTGCATACATAGAACTACCATTAGATGGTAGTTACAAACCTTAATTATCTCTGATAGTTGACTGGCGTTTCACATCAAGAAATGGCAGAGTAAGTTAATCCTTCAAGTCCCGAGCAAGTGGAAGGTTGGAACACCATAAATGTAATTGTTACCACTAAACCTATCGTTAGAAAATCTTACTAGAGTACTGTTTAGTTAAGACGAAGATCATTAAAGGAAATAGTTACTCAACCTCTGTTAAGGAACATGCTCGGAGTCGACACTAAATCTCTAAGTTACCACTGTTGGTTAAGCTCGAAACCTGATCTTATATACGAGTCGGATAAGTTGAACATTATGAACTGTAATTTCCTAAGTTTCTTGATATGGTCACTGTGTACATGGAAATAAGTTTATAACAAGTAAATAGTCGAGTTCGTAGTGGGTCACCTTGGTAAACCTTCTAATTCATGGTAAGTCAATTTGGTATAGGAATGCAAATTGTTCCATCAATATAGTAAAAGGAAAGAAGGACCTTTCTTTCAAAATAAATAAATAAGAATGAACTAAGAAGGATATATATATATCCCATACAATTGTTTTTTTATATATGGTAAAATTAGTAAACTTTTTGGGTTCATTACAGAATGTTTCTATCCCCATTTTTAAATATCGGAACAATGAGGCTTTGCATCCACGGTTTAGGGAATCCCTGCTTGACTTCCAAATTGAAGAGCTTGTGTATGTGAGGGATAAGGATAGGCCCTCCAACTTTAAAAATTTCATCTTGGTAGCCTTAAATGTACTTAGCTTTCCAATTTGCAAGTCGCTTAACCCCGAACTCTATGTCATCTAAAGAAAAAACTGCATCCTTTATAGGGACAATAGGAATGGAACAAGTAGATTCATCATAACTCTTATATATAATGTGCCAAGGATGAAGTCTTTTGAGATGATTTTTTTTTTAAATTGAAGAAATTTAAGTATATATATATATATAGAGAGAGAGAGAGAGAGAGAGAGAAAGAGAGAGAGAGAGAGAGAGAGAGATAGAACTAACTTAGATTCATCTTAACTCCAAATATATCCAACATTTGGAAGAAATTGTTGGTGATATCCCTTTGGAATCTCAGATGCGTAGATGCTTCATGGTTTCATGTCATGGTTCCATAGCAAGCTCAGGAGGGAGTTGCAACCCCAAATATCCAGACCATCTAGTATCCAAAAGTTTTATTTGTGTTGACCATTTGGGAATCCTGGATGCCTGGATTCTAGGATGCATCAAGGTTCTTAATCAAGGTTCTACGTCTGGATAGAGATATGTATTTAGAAGGGTCAGTTGGGATCATTCAAATCCCAAATTATGATTTTTTTTAAGGTTTTAGGATAGGGTTACACGGACCTAGTTATCCAAATATCTAAGTATTCGGTCACCCATAAGTTTTCAAGTGTTGATTTATGGCGAAATATGTATTCCCGGATTTCCAAATTTTGTTTGATTCCACCTCAGATGATTCATATTATGTTCAAAAAGAAATGAAAGCATAGAAATTGTAAATGTGTTGAACCTGCACATAATAGATCTAGCTAAACAATAATACACACATTTGCAGAGAGAATTGAAGAAAGAAGAAGAAGGAGAGAAAGAATGGAAGAATTCTCATTAACCGTTGTGAATAATGAATAATTGACACATGATATACTATGCATAACTCAATGAGTTCGACTTGAGGTGAACCAATGAGTCATAGTGGTGGTCTAAATTAATCTAGAAACACACCAACAATTACGGGAGTGAACTACCACCTATTCTAGTCTCTCAGGTAGTTACGGGAGTGAACTGCCACCAATTCTAGTCTCTCAGGCAGTTACAGGAGTGAACTGCCACCTAGTTGAGTTAACTAGTCAACTAGTCTTCAGTTAACTGACTGAACATAGAGTAGTGAGGAGTTAACTCAGGGAATCAAGGCTAATGCGCCACTCTGGTGATGATACCAGGGAAAGGTTGAATTAGCATGGTGATGATACCAATGTTGCATGGTGATGATCCCAATGCAACATCTAAACTCAACTCAACTAGTCAAACTAAAGTGTCAACTGAAAGAGAATATTCTCTAGGTGGAATATTCTCCCCTAAAATATAGGAGACTAGATAATGAATAATTATGAATAATAAACAAGGAATATCCTTAGGGAAAAGAAATCCTAGGTGTCTGTGAAGTAACTCCAACACCCCCCCCTCAAGGTACAATGTATGTAAAAATAAGAACTACAATTTCTAGGCAACTGTGTCCTTCACTCCAAGATGACATCGCAAAGAATGGAATTTATGCTCAGTGAAGGTCTTGGTGAAAATGTTTGTCATCTATCCTGCTAAAGAACATAACTATAAGTCAATGATCCCCTCATGTACTAAGTCCCAGATGTAGTGCATGTGGATCTCGATGTGCTTCGTTCACTTCCTCTGAACTGGATCTCTACAGAACTTCAGAGTGCTCTGGTTGTCACACTAGATTCTGATCGGTCGGTGAAACTGAATGCCCAACTCAGTGAGAAAATGTTGTAGCCACATAGCTTGAATGGTTATGTTAACTAACCCTCTGTATTCTACCTTGGCTGAAGATAGAGGAATGACATCTTGCTTCTTTCTCGACCAACAGATAGGCCCAGAACCAAGACTGAGTGAGTAACTAGATGTGGACTTGGGTTCAATGCTATCACCAGCCTAGTCGGAATTAGTAAACCCAATGATATCTAATGTAGAATATGTTGCATAATGAATCCCAAAGGTCATGGTGCCCTGTAGGTATCGAAGGATACGCTTTGCATCTTTCCAATGTAACTCATGTGGCTCCTGCATGAACCTGGAAACTGCGCTAATTGCATATGAGAGGTCTGGTCTAGAGTGTTTGAGATAGAACATGATCCCCACTAGTTGTCTGTATAGTGTGCTGTCAACTAGCGGATTCTCCCCGCCATCCTCAAGTTTGAATCCTAATAGGAAAGGAGTTGGAGTAGACCTGCAGTCTGTCATGTGAAATCTCTCGAGGAGATCTCGTGCATACTTAGCTAATACAATTTGATGTTTGATGCATCCTAACTGATCTCGAGTCCAAGGAAGAAGTGTAGTGGACCCATGTCCATCATAAAAAACCTGTCATGTAGAATCCTCTTGACTGCAACAATCGTTGAAGTCGAGCACCCGATGATCAACAAATCATCGACATACAGAACTAAAATTAGAAGTGAATCAACCATCCTGATCATGTAGACATTCAGGTCTGATTTACAAAGTACAAATTTCTGTGACAAAAGGTAGGAGTCCATTTTGGCATACCATGCCCTCGGGGCCTACTCGAGGCCATAAAGTGACTTCTTCAATCGACAGACCAAAGATGAGTCCTGCATAAATCCCTAGGGATGCTCCATGTAGATCTCCTTATAGAGATCACCATGAAGAAATGCATTCTTCATGTCCATCTGATGGACTTCCCATCCTTTGGCTGCTGCAATGGCAAGTGCCAATCGTATGGAATCCATCTTCGCTACTGGAGAGAAGGTATCATCATAGTCAATACCATGAACCTACTAAAAGCCTTTGGCAACAAGCCTGGCTTTGTATTTTCTGATCTATCCGTCTGTTGCACTCTTGGTCTTGTAGACCCATCTTCATTTGACAAGTTTCCTCCCAGAAAGAAGGGAAACCAAATCCCAAGTTTGGTTCTCGAGGAGGGAGTTGTACTCCTCCTGCATGGTGGATTCCCAAAAGGGATTTCCAACAGCCTCACCATAAGACTGTGGATCTAAAGACTGAACCAAGAAAAGATGCCTGGAAGGCAATGACTCAGTGGTGGTGAGTGAAATAGGAGGCTCCTTGAAATCACATCAAGTCCTTCTTGTATCAGCTGGATCACCAACGAGATCCCCTGCATCCTGAAGAGTATTATGTTCCCACTTGGGCCTCTGCTCTGACTATGCAACTACATATGGATGTTATGACTCTACATCTGACTATACTGAATCTGAATCTGAATCATATGAGTCCTCTCAATCAAAACTCTCATATGAAGAAGGGTCGGCATGTACATGCTCATCATCTCAGACAGGTGGAAGAGTGAAGGTGTCTGCATGCGACTGCTGAGGTACATGCGAGACACTTTCCTCGAATTAGACACTACACTCAATGATGATCTGATCCGAGGAAAGATCAATAAGACAATATCCCTTCACACTGTCGAGGTATCCAACAAAAGTGCACTTAGTGCTCTGTGGATAAAGTGCCTTCCTCTTTTCAGAGAAAATTCGGGCCCATGCACGTGAACCGAAAATGAAAAAGTGGGTCACTTCTTGTTTGAGGCTACTCCAATCCTTGTAGGGGGTCTTGTCCTTGACAAATCTATGGGGAGATCTATTTTGGATGTATGTTTTACAATTATCTCCTTCAGCCCATAGTCTCTGTGGTATTGACTTTGCATGCAACATGCAAGATGCCATCTCCTTTAGAGATCTGTTTTTCCGCTCAGAAACTTCGTTTTGTTGCATAGTATAGGGAACTGTATGCTGCAACTGAATCCTAGCCTCATGGAAAATATTGTGGATCTCATGATTCACATACTCTCCTGCATTATTGTTCGAAGGACCTTGATCTTGTTTCTATACTGTGTCTCAACCAAAGCTTTGAAATCTTTGAGGTGTTGAAAGACCTCAGATTTTTGCCTGAGAAAGTAGATCCATGTAAAATGTGAGAAATCGTCAACAAAAATGAGAACAAACCATGCTTTTCTGATCGATGGATGTGGAAAAGGACCCATGAGGTCACTGTTGATCAGATCTAAAGGTGAGGAAGATCGCTGAGACTTTCCCTTGTCGGATTTCTCTTGAGGGTGTTTTCTGAGAACATATCCCTCACAAACTCCCTTGGAGAAATGGATGTCTGGTACACCATCAACTAATCTTTGCTTTCTAAGCCATTGCATGTATCTGAAATTCGAATGTCCAAATATTTCATGCCATATCCTACTACTTTCATCAGTGTGAGTACGCAGTAAAGCAGAATCAAGTTCAATGAATTCACAAATTGTATACAAACTAGAATAATGATTTACCTCACCGGTAGCAACCTTGGAGTTGGTTTGCATGTCGTAGATGTCCACAACATTTGGTGTGAATACGAATTTCTTTCCGATGCCGGAATTTGTCATCTGATACACAAAGAGAAGGTTGACAGAAAGGTTGGGAACATGGAACACATTCTCAAAGCTTTCGTTGGTGAGTTCAATCCTTCCTTTGTCGGTGACTTCGACAGAAGAGTTGTCCCCCATCAGAATAGGAGGACCTTTGCATGAATCCAAAGAAGAATAGACTGCTTCTGATGCATCCATGTGATGTGATGCTCCTGAATCAACGATCTAAGCATTGGGAGAGGAGTTGATTGCAATCAAGGCATGGCTATAATTTCCTTTCTTGGAATTCACATCTTTTGGCTTCTTCTTCTTGGCACCCTCGGGGATGCGATCTCCAAGGTTGTTTTATTGAATTATTTGAGACATCATATCTATTTGTTTTTTCATTCATGTATATTTTGGATGGAATCCCTTGTGACAGTATGTGCATTTCTCTCCTTTTCTTCCCTTTTCTCCTTTGGATCTGGAGGCATCAGTGAAAGGTTTTGTGTACCCTTCCTTCTTCAGATGTGCATGAAATTTCCTCTTATATTTATCTTTATATTTCTGATATTTTTGGCTGCCATCTTGCACAGTGAGTGAATGCGCCTTTGGACGTTTGATTTGGCCTAGGTTGATGAGCTTGGTTTTCTCTTGTGTTAGGGATTTGATAAAGTCCTCAAGAGAAGGCATCTTCCAGGTGGCTCCAGAGGTGAATCTGACAGTATGGAATGTAGATACAAATACAAAGAATTCAGGACCAATCTTGGAGAGAATGGTGAGAACCATTTGTTTCTCCTCTGTCGATTTATCAACCCCACAAGCTTTGAGTTGTGACAGTAAATCCTTGAATTTTATAAAGAAATCTTGGATATTGTTGAAGATTTTTGGATCCAATGTGGGAAGATCCACCTCCAACATGTGTCCCCTCATCTCATCCTAATTTCCAAAGATCCATTCCAAGATTTTCCAGGTTTCATTGGGAGTCTTACAGGAAGATATGTGAAAAAGGAGACTGGGAGAGATAAGACTGCAAATTGTTCTGAGTGCCTTATCCATGCAATTTAAGTACTTGGATTTTTCTATGGATGATGTCGGTTTCATATATGTATTCATGGTTAGCCTATACAACCCTCTAGATCGGATATGTATGGCTATTTTCTCCTTCCATGAAAAATAGTTGTAAGGTGTAAGAATGAATTCTTTTTGGAATTCCATCTTTCCGCTGTCTTCAATCTTTTCTACCTGCAAAACTTTTTGGTATAGATTTTGATTAGCAGTCTATCGGCTCTGATACCATGTAAATGCGTTGAACCTAAACATAATAGATCTATCTAAACAATAATACACACATTTTCAGAGAGAATTGGAGAAAAAAGAATAAGGAGAGAAAGAATGGAAGAATTCTCATTAACCGTTGTGAATAATGATTAATTTACACATGATATACTTTGTATAACTCAATGAGTTCAACTTGAGGTGAACAAATGCACCATAGTGGTGGTCTAGAGTGATTTGGGCACACACCAGTAGTTACGGGAGTGAACTGCCACCCATTCTAGTCTTTCAGGAAGTTACAAGAATGAACTACCACCTTGTTGAGTTAATTAGTCAAGTATTCTTCAGTTAACTGACTGAACAGAGAGTAGTGAGGAGTTAAATCATGGAATCAATGCTAATGCACCACTCTAGTGATGATACCAAGGAAAGGTAAAATTATCATGGAGATGATCCCAATGTTTCATGGTGATGATTCCAATGAAACATCTAAACTCAACTCAACTAGTCAAACTAAAGTGTCAACTGAAAGAGAATATTCTCCAGGTGGAATATTCCCCCCTAAAATATAGGAGACTGGATAATGTCTAATTATAAATAATAAACAAGGAATAACCTTAGGAAAAATAAATTATAGGTGTCTGTGAAGTAACTCCAACAGAAATTACGATGACATACTCATGAAACTTGCCAGAAACAGAGAAATACAACAATACTTGATTTCTATTAATAAAAGAATTGTAAAGAGATTGTAAAAATACAAAGTGCAAGATTCGCTAGAATTATGGCAACATTATCTATGAGAAGATATGTGATGGCTATGCTCATTCGCGAGAAGATGATTAGAATGAGGCTCTGAAGGCCTTTTTATATTAAACAGGAATTCCAAAACCCTAGAAATCCAAAAACCTAACCCTAGGAGATGAAATGCCAAAATTCATGTGGGTCCCATTTGGGTAAGTTAGTGCATTAACTTCATGGGGTCGTAACTTTCACATACGATCTCTGTTTTAGGAACATGATAGCTCGTTGAAAAGTATTTTTGATAACTACGCATTCGCCATCAAACTCTGACTATGTCTATAGTTTGAATGTGGCAAGACAAAATAACATTGTTTAGGGCCAAAAAACAACCCTGGAAGTACAACAAGATGTGATGACATGAAAACATACAAAATATGCCATTTGGATTAGGTGGGAGGCCACCAATATCCACCTGGAAGATGTGTAGGGATCCAAGAAGCCTCGGAAGTGTAGAACCCACAATTACAAATAAGTCTAGAAGAATGCGTTGAACTAAAAACTGGCAAAAGGAACCAGTTGGAACAGGTGGGTGGCCACCAATATCCGCCTAGATCATCATAATTCCACCTATTGGCTGGTGTCTTATGCTCATCGACCATTTTCCAAGATATGGCACATAATGAGTTATGTTTTTAGCCACCTCAATGCCCGAGTCATGCCACACTGGATGGTACATATGACATGGATCCATGTGGGTATGAGGTGGACTTGGGCGAAAAAATCTCGAGAACTTTAAGAGGCCATAAATTTCAATCTAGAACTCAGATTTGAGAATAATTATAGTCATTGGAAAGATATCGATAAGAAAAACTGACTTATTCTGATAATTGGTTTTAGAGGTACCGTCAAGCCTCAAGGGTCACTTAGGGAGATTCTTAGCATCACGCAACAAGCCCTATTTTCACAAGACTTAACAGTGTTCCTCATTGTAAATCGGGTTTCCTTCAACATGACCAACATCATTGTTGATGGTTCTATGGGAGGGAGAAGTGAAAAAAAAAAATCACCTACGCCCTTAAGGCATCGACCTTAATAAATCCCCAATGTCAATCTTGAGCAGAAAAGGAAGCTATGATAACATAAAAAAAATTTCAGGAAACATTATTTGAGTCAACTGAAGATAAAATTCAAGAGATGGAAGATAGGGTAAAAATAAATACGAATACTTTTAGTGACAACCAAGTTCAAGAAGATCTTGAGGGGTGGTTCTATGACTATATCTTCTCTCATACCGATGATACAAATTCTTCTAGGGTCACAGGAACTTATTAACTAGTTAATGATTTGATATATTAGGTTGTGAAAAAATAGGAGGAATAACATCAATATATTTTCCACACAATAAGGATATTTGAAGAGAAATTTGAGGAAATCTGTAAATACTTTTTAAGAATTGGAATCTCTATCTCTAAAGTTAATGAGGAAGTTGAGGTTACTACCCACAAGAATAATTTACAAGTTTTAGGAGCACAAGAAATTCCAATGACTCTCGAGAGAGACTCACAACTATCAGGCTCGAAATTGAAGGAGACAAATAGAAATAAGGAGCCAAAGGGAGAGACTCTAGAGGACACAACTTCTCCATCTAATTCATAATATCTAGGTTCTTATTTTTATTTTTTTTAATGATCAAATGATAATAGCCCAGAATGATTTGTTTTCCTATTTATGAACTAGATGATAAATTAACTCCTAGAAATAGAAAGACTATCTATGATGATGCTAAAATGGTGGAGGATATGATTTCCTTAGAGACATGCCCCCAGATTGTAATTTTTTTTTGTACATAATGTGAAAATACTTATGCATGTTTTAGTTTAAAAATAATAGATATCTCAATTATTACATTTTACTCAATTATTACATTTAAAATGGTATTCACATAATAAAAGTGAAATTGTTACATTCATTAGAAATTAGAAATAGCTTGTGGCCTAATCTCTAGAACCTTCTACTAGTTTATTTCAAATAATTATACATGTTTGGTTTATTTGTTACATTTCTCAAATAATTTATATGTGGACATATCTTTTAAATGTGAACATCTAGGCTATAAATATTTACATTTTAGAATAATTTAAATAATTAAATAACTATAACTATTTAAATAATTTTAATAGTTGAATTATTTTTTTTTAAGATAAACTTAATATTATAATATAAAATAGGATTTATAAAAGATAAAGAATAAATTAGTCTTAATAAGAAACAATCAACTGGCTTTTTTGTAGAAAAGAAATCAAAGAAATGAATTTACAATCAGAATTATTAGTTTTATAACCAAAGGAAATATTAGTTGTGTAGCTAAAGAAGTATTAAATACATTCATTTTTGTATTGTAGAAAAACTCAAAAAATAATTTTACAATCAAGGTATTAGTTTTATAACCAAAATATTAATTGTGTAAAAAGTATTAAGCCATTCAATTTTGTATGGATCATTTTTTTAGCCACTCTAGTTTAAGTTTTATGGTGAACCAAGCTAGTTCACCAAGTCAATACCCATTGTAGGTAGGACAATAGGTTATAATCCATAAAGGATAATATATTAAATAATAATGTATATAAATATGAGATGATGAGATACAATAAGAATGAGGGCCTTATATACTCACGTAGGGGTTCCCTTCCATGAAGAGACGTCACCTTTCATCAGGAAGGTGTCTCTTCATTAATTATTCATTAACTATTATAATGTATTTATATTTATTATTATATATTATGTTCATAACATTGTCTTCCCCTTAAAAATGCTTTGTCCTCAAAGCATACTTATGGAAGACTTATCTCTTGCTCTGGCTTGTAATATTGTTTCCTCATTCTTTATTCATGAATTAGTTATCGTTGAGGACTTGAAACAATAGGATCATCTAAGCGCTGCATAGAACTGTCGAATTGTAAGGGAGTATGCCCAACTTAGATCGATCTTCTATACAATGGGGCTTTTATGGGGTTCTTGTAGACAATTTGATGTATTTTGACTCCCTTGATAACTTCTACCTTGCACATCATTTGCAATGGAGATAATAATTTTTTACATATTTGTCATTTGTTTTTGTGGATACTTTGATTGGTTGAAGTAACGATTTTTGTGATTAGGATGTCTATAAGGCATCCTTGTAACCTAATATTTACTTCATGTACTTGTATCTTCTTCTTGATTAACACTTGGAATTGAGTCTTCTTCATAGCCCTGGTTTGTTTCTACTTCAACATATGAAGACCTCTTTACATAAACTGAATCCTTTTGAGCTGTAAGGTTGATTCGGTCTGTATTAATTTCTTTATCCACCATCAAGATTTTTCCATTTGAATACTTTTGTAGTTCCATAGGTTCAGTCATTGTCTCTTTATCTACCAATTATTCTTTATTGATAAGTTGTTATAACTTGTCCTCTACCATCTTATTATCACTCTTTATGTTATTAATCTGGGTGTTTAAAATTTGATTATGGATTTTTAGGCGACAATTATCTTCATACTTTTCTAATAATTTATTAATGAGATCATGATTAACTTGCTCTAACTTCTGATCGCTATGCTTCGTATCTTTTGACTCGTTGAGTTGTACCAATAAATTTTGGTTATGATCTTTTAAGTAAGAAATGTCTTTGTATTTTTCCCCTAATTTTCCCTCAAGATTTTGTTTTTTTCTCTCTTCTTTTTTTTTTAGCATTTGCTCCAACCCATCTTGAAATTGTAAATTTCCATTGAATTGTTGATAATGAATCAATTCATTTTGTAATTCTTTTATTTTTACTTCCCAATCGATGTAACCTTGATTTTCTACTAAAATACAAATATTTTTACAATATGGACAATGGCGAGATCCATTCATAAGGCCCATTTAATAATCTTCCTCTTTTGCACAATCGGGACATTTTTCCGAAAATGTATTATTTGTAGATGTCATAGTTCACTTCTTATTTTTCAATAAATGATAAATGTAAAAGGAGCTCTCCTCATTAATGATAATGTTTTCCTCTTAGAATATACATATACATATACATATACATATACATATACATATACATATATATCCTTATACTTTATAAAGAGTGCCTTATGTTTTGACTTATAATAAAATTCCCTTTTATAATCTTGACTATTTGTTAGCGGCGGTTAGGGATCAACAAACACGATGCTAAGTTTTGTGAAATAGTTATTTACAAGTAAATACAAGCACACATATATATTATATATGGTATGGAATACCATGTGCCAAAGGTTTTCCAGAACTATGGGATGGTAAATATCCAAAGGTAAAATAAAATATTCACTTTTCCTCTTCTTTGAAACTTTTTCTTTTAAATTACCTTTTCTCACTTTATAAATGAAAATGAACTTAACTAATGCCAAATATGGATTTTTGATATGTTAGTGATAACCCTAGAGGATATTGGTGTGTAGGAATCTGAAAAGGATGGTTGTGGCCCACGTACACTTGTGGCTCGCACACTCATGAAGCTCGCAATTGTGGTCACATGGACTCCCAGTTCTGCCCAACACTAAGGGACTCCGACAAAGGGTCTCTATTTTTTGGAAAACCCATGCAGTATGGACCGTGGGGTTTTAGTAGATGGTCTCCAAAGCATTCAGGAGGTAAGCATCTTTTTTGGTTTCCCTACAGAGGTGAAAATATTCCCCTATGGAAAATTATGATGACGTGGTGGAATATTCGTTCAATCCAAGAGAATTGTTTCTCTGGATGGGGACAGTTGGAAGCCCCATACACCCCCTATACGTACAACTAGAGGAGGAAATACCGCTTGTAACGCATCGAAACTTCTTTTCTCAGTTTTAAGGGGTTTCTGGATACTACCATGAGCAACATCTATAAGCCTTTTCCACGCTCGGAGGAGCTGTGGGTTTGGGGGACTTTTTTTGCTGACTAGATCCACTATTTCCCTTCCTGGCTCAGCCTCCTACTGTGGTTCGTATAATCATACTATCGAATCCCCCTTTTTCCCTCATACTGTGTGGTTTTTCTCCTACTTTGGCCACGAAAAACCTTTCTTGGTCGTTCTCTGATCCATCGATGTTGATGTGATCTCCTATCATTTCGAGAGAACAATGGTTTACCCAGGCAATACTTCCAGATTAAAGAACAAAAGATTCATTCCTAGGTCTTGAAAACTGGCACTCTCTGGATCATGGTTCGACTCCAGACCTCTTCTACCCTTATGCATAGCGAGTATACTTCTCAGATCAACTAGAAGAGTATGTGGAGGGGTTTATTACATAAAATTTATGGCCTTCAAACTCTAGTGACTCGGTCACATTTTTTGGTGGGGAGCCTGGAAAAAACACTCAGTTAACTCATAATCGAGGTCTTACAGGAGCTTCTGAGACAAGGCATAGGAAATAGAATAAGTGTGTCGGATCTTCTAAGGCAAACCTTAATTTTACTCTTGACGATGATCTAACGTTTTCAGGGGTGGAAGAAATGGCAGATAAAACCCTAGTAGGGAAATCTTATGACGCCAATTTAATGAGAAGTCGCTAAAATCTTAGGCTACAATAGATTGGGATGCGATCTACAACCCTCCACCAAAAATCAGTCGCTTTTCTAGAGGTTGGTTCATGCTTGTTTTTTCATAAAAATCACAAGCAGCGACGGTACTTAAAAAAAGCTTGTTCATCTACTCTTCTCTGATTCCTATTGAAGCTATGAAATCCTACCTTCAATGCTGCAAGCGAAAGACTAGACCCCATACCAATACGGGTTTGGTTGTTGGGCCTCCCCCCTCATCTTTGGAATGAAAAATTCTTTCAATCAATTCAGAATTTTCTAGGGGAATTCTTAGTTGTAGATATGGGTTTCGTAGAATCCGGGGAGATGTCGGTTGCAAGGATTATGGTTCTATTAAACATCAGAGAAGGGATTAAGGAATTACTTAACTTGAAATATTAGGGAAGGACAAGGTAAAAACTCTCATCTCTTCAAGGCAAAATCCCAAGCACTGGTCAAAATTACCTCCAGGTGAAAAAAGTCAATTGTTGGGGCGCTTAGAGCAGTGAAAACCCTGGTAGTGGTTCCCCCATGAAAATTATTACTTTCAATTGTAGGGGTTGGCGAGTTCCCCAAAAAAATCCACACTAAAGAGGTTGGTTTTGTTAAACTATCCGGGTATTTTTCTTTTTCAAGAAACTCTAGAAGATGAAGACATAGCTACCAAAATTCTATCTGCCCTCTTCCCAGCCTGATCTTCTCTAGGTCTAGATGTCATAGGTAGGTCAGGTGGCTTAGTCATTTGATGGAGAGCTAGAAGCATCAAACTTTTAAACTCCTGGGTATTTGACTTTGTTTTAAGGGGATATTTTTTGGTGAAAGGTATTGGAAAGGAGTTTAGAATAATTAATGTTTATGGCCCTCATATATATCGGAGAAATTTTTGGGAAAAATTTCTTGGTAAAGATATATTAAAGAATGAACTTCTAATTCTCAGGGGAGATCTAAATTTCTCTTTGGGGGAACTTGACAACCAAGTAGGCTTCTTCAATCACCTATTGAACTCCAATGGACTCATTGATATAGCTCCTTTAAAGTTGTTACCCACTTGAAGGAATATGAGGGTAGAGGAGGCTCGTATTGCAAAAATATTGGATCGATTTTTTTATTTCTGGACCTTTAGCAATGGTTACTTTACAATTTCGGCAATGGATTGGTAGTGGAGGAGAATTAGATCGTTCCCCATTTTGGTTTGAAATGGAAGGAGGCCCCCAAAATCCATTAGCCCCTTTTAAATTCAACTCCTCTTGGTTTAAAGATGAAAGTTTTCAGTAGTTGGTCAAGTCAAATTGGACTAACATAAGGGATACAGAAGGTACTCCAGTAGGTATTCAATTTGGGTCAAACCTTAAAAGAATAAAAAAGTTGGCTATCCTTTTGGAAAAAAAAAACAGAAAGAAGAGGAACAGGAACTCCAAAGTATTGAGGATCGGTTGAGGCTTATACAACAAGATTCGAAGATAGGGTTCATGACATTATTGGCTTGTGAAAATATGAAAAGGCTTGAAGCCAGGCATAGACTACTACTATAAGAACAAGATGAAACGTTGAGACCAAAAATAAGAGTTATCTGGCTAGAGAATGGATATGAAAATACAAAATTTTTTGAAGCCTATGCAAAAGGGAGGAGAGATGAAAACACTATATGGATTTTAAAGGACCAGGAGGGCAGATCTATTACTTCCTTTGAAGGTCTATAAAACATGGGGAAAAAATACTTTCATACATTATTCAAAGCGGACATGAGTGTAAATATTGCAGAAATTATAAAGGTGGAGTTATACCTCCCAAGTTTCATGAATGAAAAAGGGAATTAAGATTTATTTTCCAAAGTCACAGAAGCGAAGGTTAAAGAAACTCTACTTAGTTTCTATAAGGATAAAATCCTTGGTCTATATGGATGGACAATAGAATTCTTCAAGGGGTTTCTTCATCTAATCAGAACATATTTACTAAACGTTATTGAGGAATCTCGTATCAATGGAAGAATCCATGGACCCTTCAATACTAATTTTTTATCCCTCATTCCTAAGGTAAATTATCCTCAAACTTTTGATGACTTTAGGCCAATCTTGTTGTGCAATTGTATTTACAAAATTATTTCCAAAATCATAGCTCGTCGACTAAACCTTTTTCTATTGGAGGACATTTCCAAAGAACAGTTTGGGTTTTAGAAGGGCAACAGGTACACGAGGCAATAGAGGTAGCTCAAGAAGGACTACACAACCTAAAGACTGCAATATCAAAGAGGGAAATCCTAAATATTGACCTCTCAAAAGCCTATGATAGAGTGAGCTGGGATTGTATCTGACTTCTTCTCACTCACCTCGGTTTTCAAGTCCCATTTATAAAATGGGTGATGGCATGCATTTCTTCGGCCTCCTTTGTAGTCCTTATCAATGGGGAAACTTCCCCCTTTTTCATCTCAGAAAGGGGTATGCGTCAAGGTTTTCCATTGTCCCCATTACTTTTTCTTGTGGTGGTTGAAGGATTGAGTAAATCTATAGACTCAGCAGCCAGGGCAAGGATTTTTCAAGGAATTCAAGTTTCACCAAGGTAGGGAATTTTCGAGGAATTCAAGATGCACCAGGGATGAGGATCACTCATCTATTATTTTTGGACAATGTCCTCATATTTTGTAATGGGTGACTTGGAGATGCAGAAATTCTAGATGATATTTTATCTTTGTTCCAACTGGCCACATGGATGATAATAAATTCCCAAAAATCAACCATCACTACCTCTAGAATGGATGGAGAGGAAATGGAAGTATATCAAAGGTTTTTTCCCTTCACTTTTAAGGATATATCAGAAGGGCTAAAATACTTGGGTTTTCAGTTAAATTCGAACAATGATAGGAAAGAAGATTGGAAATGGTTGATAACAAAAATAGAGAAAAGATTAAATGGATGGAGTTTTAGATGGTTATCTAGAGAAGGTGGACTCACTTTGACCAAATCCATATTGGAATCCATACCAGTTTATTGGATGTCGCTAGCATGGATTTCTAAAGGGGTGCTAGAAAAAAATGAGAAGGATTTGTGCTCGGTTCATTTTCTTTAGGTATGGAGATAACTATACACAACCATGGTCAAAGTGGGAAAGTATAGCATTACCAAAATCTTTGGGAGGGTTGGGGCTCAAAAATATTTTCATGTTTTCCAAGGCCCTTGCAGCAACGTCTTGCTAGAGGATCATTTTAGTTCCCAGTTTGTGGTCTCTTTTAGTCTCACAAAAATACATCTCCCCAGCTTTAGTAGAAGATTGGATCAGAACCCCAATCAAATCTGCAACAAACTGTTCGATTATTTGGAAAGTGATGATTTTCTCGTTCTCAGTGGTTGGGGATAGCCTTGTTTGGAGGGTGGGTAAAGGAAATTATCTTCATATTATATTTGATCCTTGGCCAGGGAGTGGAAATCATCATATTCTTTCGAAGGACCTAATTGACTAGTTTCACAAGAAAGGTATCTTCTACCTCTCTCAGCTAGTTGATCTTCATACAAAAAATCTATGGAATCAAGGATGGAAAAATGCTACTTTTCTAGGCTTAAATGGGATTTATGCAAATTTGATGAAAATCTATATTGTTGCACTCATAAGAGGACATATAAGAATCAAAGATAGGGAAGACGAATCAGTTTGGTAAAAATACCCCATGGGCTCCTATACTCCAAAAGTGGGATACATAGCATTGAATATATACCCATTACAAAAAAAAACCCAAATGGTGGTGGAAGGGCCTTTTGGAAGATGAAATGCCCCAAAAAATCCAAAATCTATATGTGGGCAACATTAAACAATCGAATACCAACTTGGGACATCTTGAGTAGGCATTTGATAGAAGGTCCGGGGAGATGCACACTTTGTAAAAATGAAAATGAGTCCACTCTTCATATCCTCATCACATGTCCTTTCACCATGAAAGTATGGACGGAAATGTTCTTAAGCCTCAGGCATAATTGCATATGGAATGGAGATTATTTGGAGCTGGCTTGGAAGAACTGGTCTTGTGACCCAAGAAATAAGGAGATAAAAGCTATTCCTCTCTTAATAAGTTGGGGAATCTAGCTAGCAAGAAATGCAAATTTTTTTAAGGAAAAATATTCTATTCCAAAAGAAATCGTCGCACAAAGCCTATCAATCCTGTCTCATTTTCCCCAGACCAAAGATTCACTAGCTTTACAGGTAAGACAACAAGAGGATATAGATTCATCAAAACCTTGGGATTTTTTTGATGGATCCTCTCAGAACACAAATTGTGGAGAAGAAGTTGTTCTACATATATCAGACAATGATTGCTTCCATTTAAAAATGGGATTGGGCGGCGGGATAAACAACTATGATGAACTAATGGCGCATAATCTTTTACTTCTTTTCACTAGAGAAAAAGGAATACAACAATTACAAATTTTGGGGGACTCTATGAATGTCATTAATTGGACAAGAAAACATCAAACTTGTCACAATATATTTCTTTGTCCTACACTGGATAAAATATTTCATTTGTTGGACGCTTTTTATACTTTAGTTATCTCTCATGTATACAAGGACAGGAACTTGGTAGCGGATTCATTGTTCAAAGAGGGATTGTTTCTCTCTCTGGGACAATGGAACATAACCGAAACAAAAGGGGAAGACACAAATGCTTTTTATCATCGACCATTTATAGAAGACCAAGGGCATTTGTGGGATTGAAGTCAGATTGGAAGACAAAAATATTTTTTCAAAAAGTTTTGATCAACACCATTTCTCTCTTTTTAGTCCTCTTCATGGATATTTCTCTTTGTTTTATGCACACCATTTTACTCCAAAACTTTATTATACAACAACATTACAATGGATGAACATTATGAACAGATTTTGGATACCAACTGAGGGCGACCAGAAACCACAAAGGTTCTGATTTTTAGTTATTTATGTATATAAAGGGCTATTATTATGTAGATAGTATCTTTTCACCTTGTTCTAGGTGATATTTTTGTAATTTTCAATGGTAGTCAAGGAAATGTGGGATCTCAATAGCCAAATACTTTATTGATCCTTACACACACTTTCGGTGTGTTGTTCTCTGGAAGCACCTACAAAATGCAATTTTGTCTCTTATAAGAAATAAAATTACGCTTTTTTCCAAGGAAAAAAAAAACAAAAAAAAAAAACTAAGGCCAAATCTGGATTATTTCCTTGAAACGTCTTGGTGTTCACTCATACTTCTTCATGTGCACCTTAAGAAAACCTTTTCTTTTTTTCTTCTCCTCTTTTTTATTTTTATTTTGTGTAGAATGACTTTTTTATTTTCGCTAAAATGTGTACAGTATTTGATTTATAAATGGCCAATGGCCAATATGAGGTCAAAGAACTTATTTTAGAGAAACTCTATTTTGTGGCCAAAATTTGGATCAAGACGAAGCTCTGATACCACTATGGTGAACCAAGCCAATTCACAAGGTAAATACCCAGTGTATGTAGGACAATAGGTTATAATCCATAAAGGATAATATATTAAATAATAATGTATATGAATATGAGATGACGAGATACAATAATAATAAGGGCCTTATATACCCACACAGGGGTGCCCTTTCATGAAGAGACGTTACCTTACATTGGGAAGGTGTCTCTTAATTAATTATTCATTAACTATTATATTGTATTTATATTTATTATTATATATTGTGTTCATAACAAGTTCCATAATATTTGAATAATCTATAATAAATTATTTTTACAATATTTAAAAACTCAAAATTGTACGAAAAGAAAATATAGTGATTGAAATGATAAAAATAAATAAACATATTATAACTAGGTTTCATCTCTATTACAATTTATGCATGCCAAGAGTAAATTACACTTTCAATTTGTGAAATAAAAATAAATAAAAATTACAACCGAACCTAATTTGAGTTATAAATGTATTGGAATGACAATTAAAAAACTGTTCATAAAAAAATATAATTGGATCATAATAAATTAATTGGCATAGACTTAAATTTTTGTCAACATTTGTTGTTGATGATGATGATGATGATTAGCATTCACTTAGATCAAATTTGGTCTATTGCACCTTAAGAAGGTAAGAGATTAGTTGGAATTCTTTAGAATTTTATTTCTATGCTTGAAAATCATTAAGAGAAGTGTTCCAAGATCACCATAGTTTTCTTGAGTAAAAAGGTTGGTAGTGTGAGAAATATTTTGAAATTTAGATATAATCTAAGTGAAATTGTTTTTCATCTTCAACCCTCTTGGTGTCACAAATGTGACAGACTCTTTCATCCCATGGTGTTTTGGGAATTGACCAACTCCTTGTTTTACTATGAAGCTCATGAGATTTTTTTCTTATTTTAGCAATGTTTATTTTCTTCTTTACACTTGATCACCTCCTTATAATATATTAATTTTATTTTTACCTATAAATCTTTATTATTCCACAATCTCTCCTTAAAATTTGTTGTAATTTAATATTTTTAATATTATCGTTATTCTGTAATATGATCTATTGCTTTATTCCTCAATGGTTTAGCCAAGACTAGGCATCCTTATGTCACCCCTTCCTAATCCTAAGGTGGTTTTAGCTATAGCTTGAAGAAATTTTAGGAATCCTTTTTTCCTCCATGTTTTTTAACTTGTTCTTATACATTAGGTACCTAGTCATACTCTTAATGGGGGAAATGCTCTCCTATGAGGAGGATATAATAGGGTGTATTTCCTTTAATTTTGAGAGTGTATGTTATAAAATTCTTTTAGGTCACCTCTATCTTTTTCCATGAATCTCTCTAAATACTGCATCCCCAAACCTCACATCCATATAAAATAATGGTCTCAAAGAGGAAGTTTTTTTTTTAAATCTCATATCCAAAGATTCATTGATTTACAATTGTTTTCAAGCCTATAATAAGATTTCCACTATCAATTTATTCCTTTCTCAGTTTATAGCATAATTTATTTTTTATATTTATTAATGATATAAAAAAAATATTAAATCATATTATATTATATAACATTTATTTATTCTATTAATAATCAATAAATTTATCTTTTAATTATTTAATTTAAAACAATGCAATACAACAAAATATTTATTTTCTTTATAAAAATTTGATAAACTAGTATGAATTTTAATAATCCATAATATGTAATCATCATAGCCTAGATGCAGGTGCTCGAATGGTATAGCTAGCCTCCACTCCCAACACCTCCCTTGCTCAGTTCAATGAACACCTGGCTCCCGCTCCTCCTTCACCACATGTGAATTAATATCATGCACTGCTAGAGGCCCAGAGAATTCACTTCGCCTATTTTTACATCCCAACTCCAGGTGTGATGAGGTGCGATGGCGCTGATTCTAGCTCTGCAGATAGTGTGGGTATTGATTTCCCATGGAATTCTCCATTTTCACCCTAGAATCCCCCACTGTTGGATCTGTTGGTACATACCAGAACCTGCACTCTTGCTTGGTGGAATTCTCCTCAACACACATAGTTCCTCTAGCTAGTCTCCTTTTTCCAACTTTGTCAGCTTGACCCTGCTCTCCACTCAATCCTTTAGTGGCAACTACAAACTCAACAAGGCGTTATGGCCAACACCTCGGCTTCATCACAGGTCAATCCTGGTCCCTACAATTCCCAGACGCATGCATACTACCCCCCTTCTTGGGAGGGGAGGTTGTGGTGGTAGAGCGACTGGCACTCATATTCAACCGAACACAGTCAGTTGAGAGGGCTACGATTGTTCAGTCTTGAGATCAATCCGACAACTGTTGGATGACTAGGAGGAGGAAATGACTAACTTCCATCCAACTACTTAACACACCCAAAGACAACAAAGGATCTATTGGATGGTTAAAAGTATTATGGGTCGCTCCCTTCTCAGTCTTTCAGATATGTTTGATTAGAGTCCCTCCAATTCCCCACGTTCTCCTAGAGTCCATTCACCATCTTCGAATGACCAACACAATAGTCCAACCCCTTCAAATCCTAAACACAAGCAGTCAACAGAGGCTTAGTTAAGCAAGCAGGGTGCCCAAGTGGGTGAAGTTCATAATTCCCCCCACATGCAGAAAGTCCAGCACAACAATTTTCCTCCCTTGTCCTCCTTCAACAAAAGAACATGATTTCCCACAAACGAGGTGCACTTTAGCTCCACCAGCTCCTCCAGCAACAAGGGCCTCGTCGGATCGCCAATCGTTTAAGAAATCCCCCCTGGGGGTCTACTTGGTTAATTTTCTTTCTCTTGTCAATTTGTGGATCTTTTACTTTTGTTTAGTTCTAGTTTTTAAGACATGATTAAGTATTGCAAAGACTCTTGGTTTCATTTTTGATAGTATGGTTTGTCTCTATGGGTAGGCCAATTTTTCAAGTTTTTCTTGCCTGGTTTTCCAATAAAGACAAGCTCAGTCTTTAGAACTTTTAGTCTTTCTCTATGAATGACTCTTTCACCTCCCTCTCGGTCCGTCCAAATTCTCTTGAATGTACTACTACTGTATTTTTAATGAAATAATTCAAAATTTACAAAAAAAAATAATATAATCATCATAAAATATAATGATAATAAATGAATTATATATTAAATACTTACTTCAATCTAAAAAAATATTTTATAATATCACATTGTGAAAATGACATACATAATTAAACTATTTCTATTAAACTTAGTTAACAGTGAACACAAATTTCTCATATAAAGAGAAATAGTCATTACCTTTTTTCTAATGAATCATAATTTATTGTTATTATTATTTTATACACTACTTACCAATAATTACTAGAGTCATGGTCACAATAAAATTAATCCGGTGTCTTTCTCCATATTAGTAGTAATTAATTTTCTTGCATATTATTAATTGACTTTAATAGTGGGAGGATAATAAGTTTTACATAAAAAAAATAATTAATTTAAGATACTATAAAAAGTAATGAAATTAACTTATTTCTTCAATAACTTTATAATTATATGTTTTAATAAAAACAATAAAAAACTAATAATTGCATGTATTTTCTATATTAATAATTAATATTACACAAAAATAATTTGTTCTCCAAATAAATATAAAAAAACTAATAATTTATGTTTTAATAATAACATAAAAAAATAATAATAAGTACATTCGAATATTCATGTTACTATCAATGCATTTACGTAATATTTTGTAAAATTTAAAAAGGATAAAGAATTTAACATTATATAAAAAAAATCATGATGATATGAAATATTACAATAAGAATAAGAATAAGAATATAAATATAAAGATAAAGATATATTTGTCAAGTGAAATACAAAATAATTGTGTTAATGCATTCATTATGTTAAAAATATCAAAAACAATTACGCATACTTATAAAAGTTTATTTAACAACTATAAAAAAAAACTAAAATTATGTTACATGAAGATTATGTCCTAGTAAACTTGAACTAAAGTAGGATAAACGTATTTAAAAGGGGTTCGTCTCAACTTTTCATTTCACAACTTTAATAAGATTTCAAGAGTGCTTAAACAACCTTCACCTAACATGTTTTGCAAAGCAAAAACTTGTGGAAAGATCCGTACAAAATGGAAAGGTGCTTATAATAAATCCAAGCAAGTCTAGAAAGTAGCAAGAGGATGGGGTTGATTCGAATTGGAATTACTTCTTTTTTTTCTACGGAAAAAAAATTGCAATTTCATTAAAATGGTACAAAATTACATTTCTAGATATATATTAGCTATAGAGGATAGCCAAATATATATTTCTTTGATGGGATCACTTCCATATTTGAAATTTTCAACATAAACAAAAAAGTGTAACAGTCTTGATGAAATCCATACACCTTCCAATCCACATTTCACATATTTCGTCTCTAGTTCACACATCTTATACATTAAACAACAACATGATTTATACAACATTTTACAATAATATCAATCTTGGAGTTCCAAAAAGGTATGCAGCTCCCTAAAGTTGATTGTCTTAAAAAGTTCTGTGATAATCAAAATTGTCATCTGTTGTATTTTCTGTGATGTGCCATCTGCCATACTCTACCTGTGAGGCTTCTTTGGAAATCCTATCAGCCAGTTTGTTCTGTTCCCTGTATATATGAGAAAAATAAATAGTGTCAAAGGTAGAGGTAATCCTCAGAACTTCCTCAATAATAGGCAAAAAACAAACAATATGACAGTTTTGTTTTCGGTTCACCTAGTTGTTGATTAATAATGAGTCCCCAAAGACCTGCAATGTTTTTCATCCTTTTTCCACAGCAAATAAAAGTAATTTTTTAAGGCCATAATCTCAGAGGAGTTGTTTGTGCCAGCCCCCAACCCAGCCCTGAGAAGGAATAAATGATGTTCAAATAAGTGTATACTTCCCCCTCCCACAGAGTAAGTGATCTCTCGAAGATTCTCTGTCAAAGAAATCCCAAGGTCGTCCTATGTCAATCTGTTCCACCTGAACCCTTCGATCGTTGCCCATACCCTTTCTATCCATTGGTTTCATATGAGAAAGGATGCCTAAGCAGTTAATGACCACACGAAGTGGCGACTGTGGTTCATCCTGAAATAGTGTGGACTTCCTAGCTAGCCAAATCCCCCATGCAATAATGAGGGGAAAAGGTTTAAGGTCTTGAGGGGTCCTCGACGAGAGACATACTATCAAGGCTTCTTTGAAGGATGCGCCTTTCCAGGCACCAATGGAAGAGTTCAATTTAGTTGCTTCTGCCCACACTGAAGTGGTGAAAGGGCATCGCATAAAGAGATGGTCAAACGATTCCCCTGATTTTTACAGAGCAAACACCAACTCAGGCCATTGAATTGTCGCTTTTGTAGATTGTCCGACGTTGGAATTTTGTTCTCTAAAATTGTCCACACCAATATTTTTCCTTTTGTTTGGCTTCTTTGTTTCCAAAGTTTTCTCCAGCACCACCTTTCATCTTGTTGCAAGAGGTCAATGTTTAACTGAACATAGCCAACTTTTGGGGTATAAACCTTGCCCGGGTCCCCATCCCATAGGAGCTCATCCTCCCTCTCAGTTAATCGAATATTTTCTCTCTTGAGAGAACTGATATATCGGTCCCAGATTAAAGCTTCAGCCCCATCTAAACCCAATGTTCTCCTGTCTCTCCAATCTTGATGCCAAAGAGTTGTGGTAAGGGGGACCCCAACCTGAGCTAGATAGAAATATCCCCCTCAATCCAAGGTTGAGCAAAGATCAACCAGAAATATGTGCTCTCTAATGCAACCTGCCCAGGGGTCGCGTCGAATTCTGAGAAAATTTTGAGACCCAACCTTCGAGGCTAATCCATTTCCAAGCACTTCAAAATCATTTTGTATCGCCTTCCACATCACTGAGATTCGCAATGTCCAAGGGCTAGGGCGTCTGAGCCATTCCAGCAAAGAGAGTGGAGCCACATACTTCAGAAGGACTACTTTGATCCATAGGTTGTTTGTGGAGATCAATCTCCACATCGATTTTGCTGCTAAAGCTTTGGAGAACAAAAAAATATTCATCACATCTAAATATTTTCATCACATTTGAACAACTAAATAATTCATTACATTTGATCCTCAATACCCATAACTACTAGATTATAGCTTCAATAAATAGGTAAGACATACATTTATAAATTCCATAGAAATATGATTGTATTATATAAAAATGATAATAATTTAAAATAATAATAAGCGTAACATATTAAAAATAATTCCTTATCATTGGAAATAGGAAATAACTTTTATTATGAAATGACTTTTATTAAAAGCACCTCTTTATTTCTATGCCCTTCTATATGGGAATAGAGTGCTCTTCATGGGCAATAAAGACTTCAATTTTGATCCAACTACACTTATATTTATCATATTAGCACAGTTATAAGTCACGGTTGGTGAATGCCGAAATAATTAAGCCTTGCACAGTGGGTGAACGTCGAAATAATTGAGCCTTGGGCATTAAATAACAACAGAATTCTGTGTATTAAATAACAGATGGGGTAAGATTTCTAGGCAGGAAAATCCAGCCTAGTAAATAATAGTTGGAGTAAAAATCGTGGCTGGTAAACTTTGGCTCTAATCACTCAGAGGTGGCAATCAGCTAGCCATTATAGTAAATTTTAAATATGATTAAGTAAAAGTAAAAAAATAAACATGTAAATGGATGTCTTTATAATAGTGAGGAAGTTAGTGGTTGAAATCATAACCATTGATTTACTGGGACGACTAAAAATATTCCAACAATATTTAATCTTGTCCATACAAAACTGATTAAGTACTAAAAACATATTAAATGTGCCCATTATCAATAGATGTACGCCTTTTAGCATAATTAGAAGTAAAATATTCAACCACACTTATGTAAACGTTTTTAGGTGAAAGTAGAGCGGATTCCTTGTTTCATAAACAAAAGAATTGCTTTCAATGATATTTCAAATGTATTGGAGCAAACGTTAATTTTAAATTATATTATTGTTATTAAAACTAAAATTCCGAAATTACATATAATAAACTGTCTGTTTTTTGCTATTATTCTTGAAAATAACTCAATTTCTTTAATTACGTCGAAAGGTATATACCTATTGACAATGGGCAGATTTAATAGGGGTTTAGTGCTTAATAAGTTTTTTATGGACATGATTAAATATGGCTGGAATATTCTTAATAGTCACACAAAATAAATGGCTGTGATTTCAATCATTAACTTCCTAGCTATTATAAAGACATCCGTTTATGTGTTTACATTTTTACATTTACCTAATCATATTCAAAAATTACTTTGATAGCTAATGCCACCTAAGTGATTAATAAAAATTAAAATATTAACACCAGATAAATGAAGCTCAACCGTTCATGTGGCTGTGCTAGTGATAATCTAAACTGACTTTTCTAGTAGTCCCTGAGCTGACATTTCTGAACTGGTCCGACAAGCTCCAAATCGGCGATTCCTCGTGAGCTTGTCACGTTGCTTCCCACTGTTAAAATTAGGAATATGTCAAGCGATATGAAGTTTATTTTTGCCTGGGTTTTCTTTACCAAGTGAAAAGTACTAATCGGAGGCAGACAACGGTAGTACCGTTATGACATATAATGAGCAGCCATTCCTATATTTCCGCCATGACAAACGCAACTGGTTTCAACGCCTTCCTGATCTCTACATCAACATTGTTGCATGAATTGCAGGCATACAATCTATTTTAAGCATACCATTCAAAATTTTGCATGTTGCAAACAACAGAACAATTAATGCTATATAGACTGGGAAGGCGATGATCAGGTACGACGCTGAAAGTCTCTAGAATGGGCGGTTTGATCCTGAATTTAACCATTAAAAAACAGAACGATACGCTCAGCTGTGCACGTGGGAGCGGGCAGACAGTTCCAAGTTTCCAGCCGATTCAACAATCACATTATCACCTGCTTTATCTTCTGTTGTGTCTCAATCGGCCCCGTCTCCCGTACTTCCGTTTTTGCGGTGGAATGCATGTGCTCCCCTTCAATTTCATGTCCTCGCGTTACCGACGCAATCCGAGCCGCGCAGGCGCCACCTAACTATTTGACTTTCGCTTCCGCCATGTCACGGGGGAGAACAAAGCCAAGTACACTGCTATTTTGGACCATTCTCTTTTAATTTTGAATGAATTCATGGCGCTCCATTCCATATACCATCTAGAATTGAGCTAGAGTATGTGTTCCAGGGTTGGTTTGCTGGTAAGATGTCTTCCTGTGGCCTTTCAGTAAAAAATATCAGTTTCAAGTGAATCAAAATACCATTTTATAAAAGTATATATAAAGGCAATGTTACTTGTTAAAGTGTAAAAGTTTTCATATTTAAATAACCTAGGTTATGAATCTTACAATGCTTTTTGAAAGTCATTGGTAATTTATAAATTTTTTATTTATTTACATTCTCATTAAAACTGTATAACTCAAATAAAATAAACGCAAAGATGATATGGTATTTTGTCTATATCATGTAAAATGACGAGGGTATCAATTAAATTTAATTAAAAAATTAAACTTGGTCAAATAATGGACATGGGATTGTATTTAAAGATCTGTTTTAACTCTCTATTTATCATGAGTTTAGAGGTATCCAATTATTTAAGATGTAATTTTTTTAGATTACAAAATTTGAAGAAATGTTTGCATCTTAAAGGATTTGATGTTTTGGGAGTACGATAAATTCGGAGTTAAGATGGATCTAAGCTGATTCTTTGTGTGTGATTGCCACCTGTGAACTCCATGTTGAGCACTAAAGAAATTGCATATATTCTTCATTCAAATGTTTTAACCATAATTACTTTCAATGGTTACCACTTGTCTAACTCCATGTTGAACACGAAAGGAATTACACATCTAAATTATAATTAAAAAAGAGTGGAATATTTTAAATGTGAAAATAAATGAAAAACAAAACAAATAATAATAATAATAATAATAATAATAATTTTTTATTAACATGTTTTCAAAATATTATTTTTCTTAATGCGTTCATACTTATTTTTTTTTCCTTTTTTTAGTTTATTAATGTTATATTATCTTCCATATTCCATCTACATTGAGCTCTAGAATGGACAATTATTTTTACTAGAATTGTATTTCCATATTTTTTTTTAAGTTGTTTCCATATGGTTAGATTTGTAGCTTGATGATTTAGTCATTTAGATGAGGCATAACCAAGAAAACATCTATGTAGAGTCATGATATATATGAGGGAAGTGTAAGGCCCTAGACTTGAGGGGTTTTGTGTACCTCGACTTGAGGGATTTTGTGTACCTCGACTTGAGGGGTTTTGTGCACCTCCATTGCTCGATAACTTCAATGGTCATTAACCAACACAAATACGTTAAACATGAGTTTCGTTGGTTGGACGAGTTGGTTTAGGCACCCTTGCATGATGGAAAAGCACATTGTAGACTTATTGGGTGCTCTTTCATAAAGTCATGGTGAACCATAGACAATGGGAAAGATTTGGTTGGTTGTGATAGAAAGTTCCGAGGTTGGACGATCATGCCTTGGGAAGTCTTGCCCAATGGTAAGGCATGCCCATGTTCTAGATGTCTTGGCAAAGCAATTTCGTTAAGCATGGCAACAAGATAAGAGTTGTCACTTGAGGTTTCTTGTAGAAACCACATGATGACTTGGATGATGGACTTTCCTTTGTTCATGGGCACATGGGTAGTAATAACTTGACTTGGAGCATAACACCATAGTTCATAGGAAAAATAGTAGACAATTTGGTGTGCATGAAAAGATGAACAGATGGATGCTCGACAAGACATGCAACACAAGGAAGTGTAAGAAGTGCCTTGTACATCATTCAAGGAAGAAAAATAACCAATTATATGCATCAGATAGTTGGGACACCTTGGTCACACAAGATAGATCTATGGACCCAAGCAGATCAAAGACTTGGTAGAAAGATGGGTGGATTACACATTGGATCCAATTTGGATGTGGAGTGCATTGTAAGACACCTTAGAAGAAGGAATCCACAAGGATACATCCATTATATAAATAGGATGGGCCTACATTGAGCAAAGACACATTGAAGAGAGACATTTGAACACAAGGTTGTATAACGAGCTTTGCGGTTGTGCTAAGTTTAGGTTTCAATTACATAGTGGAGTACTTGGACATTGGTGGAGTGAACTGAGGATGAGTCGAGGGACATGTAGAAAGTAAGCTTGTAGATTCTCTAGGGGTTCAATTGTGCAATTATATTGGCTAGTAGACAATATGTAGTAAGTCTTACATTTATTATACATTTGTAATGGAGTTGCAAGAAAAAAGTTGCACTTCCTTGTTGTATATGGGTAGCATTCTTCGTACTAATAAAATTAAGACACCCTCCTTGAGTGTTTTCTATACATCTATGTCGTGGATTCTTTATGTTGTTTGATGTTACTATTCATTGTGTATTGTTGAATGGATTTAAGTGTTATTGAATATTTCCTAAGTGTAATAGATCTAGGATGATTTAAGGCCATGGTTGGATGTGTGCCTATTGTGAACTTTGTTGTATTGAACTTAGCTATAGATCTATCCAATTGTAGCTTAAGGTGTAGTTAAGGGTATGTTATGAGAATACCTTATGGGTGTATTCTAGTTGTAGTAGGCATAGGTTGATCAAGCCCCTGTAGTTAATGCAAGGCAGATCTTCACAACCTTAGGTGCTAAAATAGATTTGGGAAACCCCAAGTTTGCAAAGAAAATTTTGGGTAGGATTGTAGGTCTATGATAGGTGGTATCATAGCGTACTCTTCACCACTTTTTGAAGGAAAGGTCATATCAAATAAATATCAATCACTCTTCACTACATCTTGATAGACTTGGCATGAGCATAAGGTTTTGGGATGAGTCTAGCAAATGACTAAAGAGTGACTTGAAGACAAATAGATAAGACTTAATGTCTTGGCACAACAACAAACTAAGGTAGTTCATCTACATAGAAGGTGAAATGATTATTTGAAGGATTTGGACATTGTTTTTCCATTCCTATGTGTAGCATGGATGGTGCAAAGGAGATTCTATGAAGTCAAGGATGGAATCCATAACATCAAGTTTTGAACAATTGTTCTAAGAGTACAATGAGGTGTCTTGATAGTCCAAAGCATGACCTAAATCCTTGGCACAGAGGTTGTGAGCCATTACAAAGTTGCAGCCTAAGTTGGGATTGTTCAATGGGAATGATTCTCAATATGATGGCAACATCACAACAAGGAAGAAGCTAGAATTGCCTAACTCTGTAGGTAAGGTTGTTGATTGGTTCCATTGTTACCAAACCCATTTTTCCATTCATTATCCTTCAAATATAAAGTCAACAACCTTTGAATAAGTCCAATTGTAGTAGAATTCAAAGATATGGTTGGAGGTTTTTGCTACCTTAACAACAAGTTTAGGCATGTTCATGGTTGAAGGTCAAGAACAAGAGTTCAAGGGAAAGGTGAAGCAAATCCCCATGCCCCTAGTCTGATAATAGTTTCAAGCCAAGATCTATGCTTCATTCCTACAGTTGGAGGTAACAAGAAGTTATGAATAGGGTGACTGTCTCGAACATTATTTAAGCTATTATGTAACCTTGCAACAAAGGACATGGAGATTTTGGATTTGATGGAGGATTAGCACACATATATTTAGGATGGAAATTTGTGTCTCCTTTGGTGGATAGTAGTAGAGTGAAGGCATTGGAATAGATGATTTCTAGGGAAAATCCCATAATGGATTTTGGAAATATTATTGGCATAGTTGTTGGCAGTGGCCTTGACAAAAAACTTCCATGTTTTTAATTGATCAATTCCATATGTGGCTCACTATTTAGAAGCATGCAATGGAGCATAGGGTGTCAATAAAGTTCCATGTTTAGTGAAGGATTGGATACAGGGGGAGGTTTGTTTTATTAATAGGACATGCAAGTTACAAAGATAACAATCCATATTGTCCATCCTAGTCTTCACATTAAGGTTCTATAGGAAATATACTCTCAAGGAAGTAGGATAGATGACATTAAGGAACCAGTGCATTGGTACCTTGAAGAATTTGTTGAGTTGCAAGATGAAATTTGACATCTTTGAGAAAGGGGTGGAAACTTTCCTTTGAACAATAATGACAAAAGTTCCGAAGTGATGGACCCTAGCTTGGAGGAGAATGTTAGTTCAGTTCTAAGTGGACAGATGGAAACAATTAATGATTTTATACATGAAACATGTGTATTCGACCTAGAGGGTTCAAAACGAAGGGAAGACCAAGTTGAAAAGGAAGATGGTCCCCACGTTCATGTATTGGAACTTAGGATGAGGTAGATTGCCCCTTGGGAATATTTGAGGATGAATTCCTGGATGACCTAGAGATTATGAGATTGTTGGTTGAAGGAAATGGAAGGATTGGCTTAGACCCACCTCTCTCAAGAGGTATGGAGGTATTTCAATTAGTTGATAAGACTTAATGGACTTTAGATAGACTATTGGAGCATCGTTGGAATTTCTATGATGACCATATACCACAATAATATCATTGACTATATCCATTAGTGTGACTCACTACCTAGGAGCTGACAATGGAGCCTAATTGCACCAGAGAAAGGTGCCAAGTTTAGTGAAAAAGTTAAAAGCACTACATTGCAGGAGGTAACTTAATAGTTTGGAGGTGAAAGTAGTAACCTTTCCTTGGTCTAGTAGAGTTGTATAAATAGATTGAAATGAAAAAGGAAGTGAATATTTAGGCATGAAGAAGTGCATTCTCATGCAATTAATTTAGGGATGTCTATCTTGCAATAGTCATGGGGGAGTACAAAAGAATGGAAAAATAGTCTAAAGTAATGAAGTAGTTGTAAGTATCGAAAGTGCAATATTGGAAAATTGAGTTAGAATAGAAACAAAAACATTGAATGGTTGATTTACAATAACAATAAAAACATCAATAGTCAATTTGCAGCAACAGTTGTAGGTAGTCACAAAAGAGTTGGGAACTCATATGAAATTTGTAATGATGGTTGAATTTCAACAACAACGTAGACTTCCAGGAAGTACTGTTTGGAATATTTGAGCAAAGGAACTTATGTTTAAATGAATTTTTAGTAATGGTCAGTTACACAACAATTATAGCAGTGGCATTGTGAACTGGTTGAAGGAGTTAACCATAATGAATGTATGAATCTGAGTAGCAGGCTTTGGAAGAACAACATAAGTTGTTGGAGATATTGTTGGATATGTTGTTGGAGACAACAATGGATTTAAGTGGGATAGGATGTAAGGTCCTAAACTTGAGGGTCTTCAATAACCTCCATCACATGATCACATCGATGGTTATTGAGTGGCAGGGATAGATGAAACAAGAGGTTGGATGGAAATACAAGTTGGTTTCATAATTCTTGCATGATGGTAATGATCATTGTAGACTTATCAAGTTCCCTTGCATGAAATTAGGGTGCACCATAAACATTTGGAAATATTTAGTTGGTTGGGATAATAGGTTGCAAGGTTGGATGGGCATGCCTTGAGTAGTCTTGCACAATGGCAAGGCAAGCCCAAGTTCCAAATGGATTCTCAAAGAAATTTAGCTAAGTATGGCAACAAGATAAGAGTTGTCACTTGTGACTTAGAGGATGGATTTTCCTTGGTTCATAGGTGCATGCGAAGTAATCCATCTTAGGTATTTAGGTGCGCATTACAATTTGAATGGATGGATTCTTGACATGACATACAACAAAAGGAGTGGAAAGAAGTTCCTTAGACATCATTCAAGTAAGACAATTCACAACTGGACACATGAGACAAATGGGACACCTTGGGCACACAAGCTATACCCTTGGCTCCAAAGGGTTCAAAGACTTGGTGCACAAATAGGTGGATTTCACATTGGATCCATTTTGTATGTGGAATGAATTGCAAGTTACCTTAGAAGGTGGCAAGCACAAGGAAACATACATTGTATAAAGAGAACAAATACATTGTGCAAAGACACATTGAAAAGAGTCATTCACACAAGTGTGGACAAGAATATATGTGGTTGTGCTAAATCTAGGGTTGGAATGGAGGAGTATTTGGGAGTTAACAGAGTAAAATGAAGAAGATTTAGGACCTACAGGAGGTATTCCTATGGATGATCCAAGGGGTAGGTTATGTAAGTATGTTGGCCAATAGGCAGTAGGAAAGATTTCCTTAGATTTATTTTACATTTATAATAGAGTTGTTGAAAGAAGGTCACACTCCCTTGTTGTATATTTATAACAATATTCATATTAATAAAAGTAAGTCCCCACCTTAGGTGCCTCCTATAAATCTTTGTTGTAGATTATTTATGTCGTTGGATCTTAAGTACTTTTCATTGTGTAGTGTTGAATGCCTAATTGTTATTGAATATTAGCTTAGTGTAATATATATAAGATTCTTTAAGGCCACAGCTGAACGTGTGCCTATAATTGTGAACTTTGTTGTATTGAAATTAGTTGTAGATCTTGCCAATTTTATCCAGGTGGATCTCGATGGACATCCACCTTCTCCACTGAATCAATGTTTTAGAGCCTATGGTTATGATAAACCATGTTATTCATGCTTTTGATGGGCAATGTAATGTAATTCCATCTCCATTTCTAATGTAATGTAATTCCTACAATGTTAATGCATTGGATCCCATTAGAAATCTATAGTTAAGTACGTTTGGGATAGAGTAGTAATTTGACAGGTGACCTCATGAGAAGTCCTAGTGTTTTACATGCCTATGGTATGTTGTAAACATACAACAATTTATTACACATGCATCATGTGAATTATTCTCCTCTTTCTCTCTCATATATAACCTAGGTGAAGGAGGTCGTTTAATCATGTAGTGGAGTGTGATGTAAATAGTGTTGCGAATGAAGCATAAACGACATATGTTTCGCTTTAGAGATAATCTACCCCATTCTATCTAGTTTGTGTTCTACAATTTTCTATTATTTAATTCATTAATAGAAGTTGAGTTTCACTGTATTTATGTGTTTCTGCTATATTTTCCTTTGGATCTCATTTATTTCTCAACATAATCGAAATCGGTGATATCAAAGCAGTCTACTCGTCATTTCTCAGAGCATGTCCCTAATGAGGTCAAGGTATAGAGAATTGTGTCTTGAGCTAGTTTCTCTTGAGGACATCTGCTCTCTCTAGCCCAAGTTACTTCCCATGGAGGAAGAAAGAGGGATGACAGAGCAAGAGATCCTTTCAATACATTAACCGAGGAAGAACTTGTGCAAGAGAAAAACGAGATGATGGGAAAATTCTCTTAGATCCTTCGACGACTACTGATGGCGATAGAGGAATCTTTGATAAGAAACCATTTCGGAGGTGTGGAACCCTTCAAGGTACAAGTAAATTTTAATATCCCCTTATTTAAAGTCCAGATAGATACAGATGATCTAGAAAAATGGTTGAATATACTAGAAGGTTATTACTCTATCCAAAAACTTTCTATGAGTGAAAATAACACCTTCTTTCTCCTTAAATCCCTTCCCCGTGTTAGATATTAGAGGGAAGGTTACTAGGAGAGGTACATCGCAGATGAATATACACAATTTGGGAGAGAACCCACTTGGGTGGCCTTTGTATATTCCCTCAAGAATGAGTTCTACCCTATCAGAAACTATGATGACCAGTACTGATGAGATGGAAGACTCTGTGTTAGAAAAGAGACCAAATGGTGCTAGAGTACACTGACATATTTCATACTTTGTGATTAAAGATCGGTTTTAAATATTCTGAACAACACCTGGCTTTGAAGTATCGTAATGGAATGCAGAGGTACATTCAAATAAATATGGATTTCTTTCACATCTCCTCACTGGGAGTTGCTTATCGATATGAAATCAAAATTTAGCAGAAATTCAAGCAATGGAGAAAGAGACTTTGGGTTTGAAAATATGCCACAAAAAAAGCATGGCAAAAAAAAACCCTAACTCACAGAACGAAGAACAAAGAAAGGAGTTTCAATATCAAGAAAATCAGTCCAAACAAATAGCTAAGAAGCATGATGGGAAGTCTAAGAAAGTCACGAAAAAGTAGTGTGAGTTCCACAAAATTCATTGGCACAACACTGATGAATGTCACTCGAAACAATCATTGGTGGTTGAGCTCAAAGAAAAATAATTAGAACATGACTCAAACTCTAATTCATAGCACAATAAAGGGAAATTCATCATCGATGTAGAACCCATTTCTACCTTCGCAGAAACAACAATACAACCAAAAGAACCAAAGGAGCATGAGGAGGGGGAGTGCCTCTTCTTTTCACAAATTTGGGTAAAAGCGACCCCAATGTATTTCATTGTTGAAAGTGGGAGTCTGAAGAACCTCATATCAGTTGAGGTTTTCCAGAGATTGAAGCTATCAATGATGCCACACCCCCAACCATACACCATCGGATGGTTGAGTCAGGGACGAGACATCCACATCAACCAGTAGTGTCACATGTCCTATGGCATCAATCCCTTCAAGGAATAGGTATTGTGTGATGTTGCCCCACTTGAATTATATGAAAATATTTTAGGACAACCATATATGTGGAAAAGTCACACTATTTATGAGTCTCTCCCTTGCAGTGTCATTGTTACTTTGAGAGGTGATCTCTTCAGGGTACTAGAGGTGGCTCTGACTACTACTACTCCATTGATATCGACAAAAAAGTGCTACAAAGTAATATCTTAGACCACAAAGTTTTCCCTTGTCATGATCCAATCAGAAGGTCAATAAAAGGTCACTACACCCATTATAGTGTAAGTCCAAGACCTTTCTATCTAGTAGATATTTTTTCTTCACCTATGAGGGTGCCTCGACACTACCATGTCTCACATTCCATGTAGTGTAGGTAGAGAGGTAGTGGGGGTGGAGGTGTGGAGGGCCCATAGTAATAATAGAGGAGGCCATTCAATGTAAGGTGGACTGGGTCCGCTATATTATTAAATAAGACCCACTATGGTAGTTAGATATATTAATATGAACTTAATAAATGTAAGAGGACTTACTAGAAGGTTCCTATAGAATGTTCTTAGGTGGTCGATAACACTATATAAAGGGGTTCAATTAATGTAATAGGATGTAGTGTAGCTAGAGAAGTATTGGGGCAGGCAGAGGGCCCATAGTGATAATAGTGGAGGTCATTCAATGTGAGGTGGACTAGGTCCACTATATTATTAAATAAGGCCCACTGTGGTAGTTAGATATATTAATGTGGACTTGATAAATGTAAGAGGAATTACTAAAAGTATAGATACTTCTAGTAAGTCCTCTTACATTTATCAAGTCCACATTAATCTATCTAGCTACCACACTGGGATGTATTTAATAATATAGGTAAGTCCTCTTACATTTATTAAGTCAACATTAATATATCTAACTACCACAGTGGGATGTATTCAATAATATATGATCTCTACTTTTTGTAATTCCTCTTACATTTATTAAATCCACATTAATATATCTAACTACCATAGTGTGCCTTATTTAATAATATAGTGAACCTAGTCCACCTTACATTGAATGGCCTCCACTATTATCACTATGGTCCCTCCCCCCCACTACCTCTCTAGATACACTACATGGGATATGAAAAATAAGTATTGTGTTTGGAGCCATAGCTCATTAGGAGGTTTCCCCGTCGAGGAGGCAAGTGAACATGAGAGGACCCCTTCCATAATAGGATCCATTATATGGTGTGGTCATACCACAAGGGTTTTCATAATAATAAAGTGACAGTTTATCTATATTGTCTATGAATATTTTTGGTGCTTCTATATTCAAGTCTTTGGTACTTAACAATTGGTATCTGAGCACTTTATTTGGCCACAAAAAAAGGGGAGTTATTTTTTTTTATTTTGCAATTTTTTTGAATAAGAAAAAGAGGGTTGCGACACTCCAGAAGATTCCTATAGTTTTTGGTGAAGAATTTGCAGAAACTAGTTGTATATCTCATTTCCTCTAAAAAAAACACAATTTCAAAAATTATTGTCTGGAACGGAGTCTGGGAAGTAAAGTTATCGATATTTTAAAAATCTGTTATTTTTTCAAGTTTTTTCCATGGATGGTCGCACAATTGTTCTGATATTTGTAGCATCTGGGGTCGAAATTTCCCCCAAAAATTATATATCTAAGTTCCTCTCACAATTTCACCCAATTTCAGAAAACAAATTGTCTCAATCTGAGCTCTGGATGTAAAGATATCACTGATTTAAAATCAAATATTTTTCAGGTTTTTTCGGATGGTGGCGGGACTGCAAAGCTAATAAATTTTGATAGGGTGCTCATATTGCTACCTTATATGTGCCATTGGATAGTGAATTTTAAGATATTTCATTTGGTATATTATATTTGATGTTTCTAATGTATATTCAACTCTTTAACAAACTTCAACGAAAGTTGGTAGACTTTCAGGCAAACATCAAGACAATATTTCACCAGGTGGGGCAAAAGAGGTCTATTCTTAAGGCCATCAATGTTGAATAGATTGAAGAAAAATATGTTTTCTATTATTATGAGGATACATGTGATGTTTGGTGTATGAATAGTTGTTATTTCTGGGATGAAAACCACTTTTATATTTTATATGATGCAATATAATGGGGGGTGAAGAAGAAGAAGTATTGTATTTGGAATGCATATCTCATTAGGAGGTTTCCCCATCAAAGAGGCAAGTGAACAAGAGGTGATCCCCTCCATAGTAAGATCAATTTTATAGTATTTCCCTAGCTCAAGAGTTTTCTATAATAATAAAGTGTGGGTTTTCTATATTTCTCTTGGATATTTTTTTGTGATTGTATTTGCAAAACTTTGGTATTTAACATTCCATTGAATTGGTGCCCAATGATTCCTTACCCAATGGTCCAATATATAAATCCTCCTTTCCAGATAATGAGAGTATTCAATATATTCAACATAGCTCTATTAGTCGAAACCCTTTTCAGGTTTTCTTGGGGTTCCAACCATTATTCCCCATTGATATAACTCTTCTTCTTGCATTTTCATCGACATCGTCCTCCTGCATTGAGACCAAGGAATACCATGCAAAATATTTATTGAACAGATCCAACACCTCCACCAACATAGTCATGACATCCTTCCGCGGGCCAAGTACAAGAAGGACAACTGCTTCAGCAAGGAAAGTGACTCACCAAACTTCAGATTCAACAAAAGTTCCATCATCTCTCGAGGGAACTTGATGCAAGGAAGACCATTTCTTCATAAGGGGGAGGATTATCCGGGTGTATCTCAGTGGCGATCCACCTTCTCCACTGAATCGATGTTTATGAGCCTGTGATTTTGATAAAACATGACATTCAACCTTTTGATGGGGAATATAATGTAGTTCCATATCCATTTGTAATGTAATGTAATTCCTATAATTCCTATAGCGTTAATGCACTATATCAAATTAGAACTCCGTAGTTAAGCGCACTTGGTCTAGAGTAGTACTGGGATGGGTGACCTCCCGAAAATTCCCAGTGTTTTACTTGCCTATGACATTTGTAAACTTAGCGAAATTTATCCCACATGAATCATGGGAATTATTCTCCTTTCACTCTCTCATATATAATCGAGGTGAATGAGGTCCTTTAATCATGCAATTGAGTGTGATGTAAAGCTTGTTGCAAAAGAAGCATAGTCAACATTCCTTTCTCTTCAAAGATAAGCTACCCCATTCTAGCCAATTTGTGTTATATAGTGTTCTTCTATTTTATTCATTAATAGAATTTGGGTTTCACTGTATTTATGTGTTTATGCTATATTTTCCTTTGTATCTCATTTCGTTCTTAGAATAATTCAGATCGCATCTATAGCTTAATGCATAGTTATGGGCAAACTTTTAGTGAACATGCATAGTTTAGTTGTATAAGCACAAGCTGGCCAAGCCACTATGACTAAGGTAAATAAATACCACATGGGCTCAGGTGCCAAAAGAAAGTTGCACAACCCCAAGTTTGGAAAGAAAATTTTGTGTAGGACTATAGTTTTATGACAAAAGGTGTTCGACCTCCCAACCATCAATGAAAGAAAAAACTTAACACATATCCTACATGTCAAATGATTCTAATGATGATGATGATAAGGTTATTAATTTCCACTAAGACCAACTATGGCCTATTAGACCTCAAGAAAGGTAAGAATTTATTTGTTTTTTTTTATAATTTTATTTATGTGCTTGAATAGCTTTAAGAGAATAATTTTTAATTCACCATAGTTTTAATGAGTTAGAAGGTTAAGAAGCTCAGTAATCTAGTGTGGGTGTATGTAGGATATTCTAAAAGATATTGTTTTTCATATTCAACCCTCTTAGTTTGTCTAAGATGAAAAATTATTTTGTTCTTATTTTAACAATGTTGATTTTCTTCTTTATGTTAGTTAAAATAGACATATACTATTGAATTTCTAGATTATGGTTGTTCACCTTCTTATCACATCTTAATTTCCTGTGATGTTCTAAATATTTATCACACCACAAATTCCTCAATATTATTTTTAATATTATCATTATTTTCCATAGTGGCCTCTTCCTTCATACCCCAATGATTTATCCATGTACATCTTCATGACAAACCCACCTGAGATATAAGTGGTTTTCACTGGGTCTTGAATCAATCTTAAGAAGCCTTTTAGTTTGTATATTGTTTATCTTATTCTTGTACATTATGTACCTAATCATAATACATTATATACATTATAGACAAGACATACTTATATGAAAAAATAAAATAAAATATATATATTTTTTTAATTATAAAATATTCTTATCTTTCTTACCATTCTTTAATGAATGTTAACCTCTAACTTCACTACCTTAATAAAAACACTTTAATACAAAAAAAAATATTCAAATATATTAAAAAATAATAGTAACATAATAATTTATGTCACAGATTTTTTTATATAATAATAAAATAATGATTAATGTGTGATTGTAATCCATTGTCAAACTAATTATTGGACTAATTTTATAGAGAACCAACTTCCCAATATATCAGATTGCAAAAGGGCCGAGAACCTTTTTACCTATTTCAATTTTGGTAAAATAAAAAGAAATATATACATATAAGAAGATATATGTCTGTCTATTTATATATATTTCATTATTTTTATCTATTTGTATATTTTTTCAATATTCTT
>SNQJ01S0008763.1:83396-114357 GCA_010110895.2 Picea sitchensis | reverse complement strand
TTTTGAGTGGTTTTTTGAGGAGTTACTCAGCATGGCTTTGGCTAGGAAGAGGCATGAGTTGGCCTGATGCCAGGTAAACCTGTATGGTGCATTTTAGGGTTATAACAATGAGACAAATGGGACACCTTGGGCACACAAGTCATACCCTTGGCTCTAAAGGGTTCAAAGACTTGGTGCACAAATAGGTGTATTTCACATTGGATCCATTTTGTCTGTGGAATTAATAGGTGGAAACCACAAGGAAACATCCATTGTATAAAGAGAACAAATACATTGTGCAAAGACACATTGAAAAGAGTCATTCACACAAGTGTGGGCAAGAATATATGTGGTTGTGCTAAATCTAGGGTTGGAATGGAGGAGTATTTGAGAGCTAATGGAGTAAAATGAAGAAGATTTAGGACCCACAGGAGGTAGTCCTACAGATGATCCAAGGGGTAGGTTATGTAAGTATGTTGGCCACTAGGCAGTAGGAAACATTTCCTTAGATTTATTTTACATTTATAATAGAGTTGTTGAAAGAAGGTCACACTCCCTTGTTGTATATTTATAACAATATTCATATTAATAAAAGTAAGTCCCCACCTTGGGTGGCTCCTATAAATCTTTGTTGTAGATTATTTATGTCATTGAATGTTAAATACTTTTCATTGTGTAGTGTTGAATGACTAATTGTTATTGAATATTAGCTTAGTGTAATATATATAAGATTCTTTAAGGCCACATTTGAACGTGTGCCTATAATTGTGAACTTTGTTGTATTTAAATTAGTTGTAGATCTTGCCAATTTTATCCAGGTGGATCTCGATGGACATCCACCTTCTCCACTGAATCAATGTTTTAGAGCCTATGGTTTTGATAAACCATGTTATTCACCCTTTTGATGGGCAATGTAATGTAATTCCATCTCTATTTCTAATGTAATGTAATTCCTACAATGTTAATGCATCGGATCCCATTAGAAATCTATAGTTAATTACGTTTGGGATAGAGTAGTGCTTTGATGGGTGACCTCACGAGAAGTCCTAGTGTTTTACATGCCTATGGTATGGTGTAAACATAAGACAATTTATCACACATGCATCATGGGAATTATTCTCCTCTTTCTCTCTCATATATAATCTAGGTGAAAGAGGTCCTTTAAGCATGTAGTAGAGTGTGATGTAAATCGTGTTGCGAATGAAGCATACACGACATATCTTTCTCTTTAGAGATAAGCTACCCCATTCTATCTAGTTTGTGTTATGCAATGTTCTATTATTTAATTCATTAATAGAAGTTGGGTTTCACTATATTTATGTGTTTCTACTATATTTTCCTTTGTATCTCATTTAGTTCTAAACATAATCGAAATCCGTGGTATCAGAGCAGTCTACTCCTTGTCATTTCTCAGAGCATGTCCCTAATGAGATCAAGGTATAGAGAGTTGTGTCTTGAGCTAGTTTCTCTTGAGGACAACCACTCTCTCTAGCCCAAGTTACTTCCCATGGAGGAAGAAAGAGGGATGACAGAGAAAGAGATCCTTTCAATACATTACTCGAGGAAGAACTTGTGCGAGAGAAAAATGAGATGATGGGAAAATTCTCTTAGATCCTTCGACGACTATTGATGGCAGCAGAGGAATATTTGATAATAAACTATTTCGGAGGTGAGGAACCCTTCAAGGTACAAGTAAATTTTAATATCCCCTTATTTGAAGTCCAGATAGATGCAGATGCTCTAGAAAAATGGTTGAATATACTAGAAGGTTATTACTCTATCCAAAAAATTTCTATGAGTGAAAATAACACCTTCTTTCTCCTTAAATCCCTTCCCTGTGTTAGATATTAGAGGGAAATTTACTAGGATAGGTGCATCGCAGATGAATATACACAATTTGGGAGAGAACCCACTCGGGTGGCCTTTGTAGATTCCCTCAAGAATGAGCTCTACCCTGTCAGAAACTATGATGACCTGTACTAATGAGATGGAAGACTTTGTGTTAGAAAAGAGACCAAATGGTGCTAGAGTACACTAACATATTTCATACTTTGTGATTAAAGATGGGTTTTAAATATTCTGAGAAGCACCTGGCTTTGAAGTATTGTAGTATAATGTAGACGTACATTCAAATAGATATGGATTTCTTTCACATCTCCTGACTAGGAGTTGCTTATCGATATGAAATCAAAATTTAGCAGAAATTCAAGCAATGGAGAAAGAGACTTCGGGTTTGCAAATATGCCACAAAAAAAGCATGGCAAAGGAAACCCTAACTCACAAAATGAAGAACAAAGAAAGGAGATTCAATATCAAGAAAATCAGTCCAAACAACTAGCTAAGAAGCATGATGGGAATTCTAAGAAGGTCATGAAAAAGTAGTGTGAGTTCCACAAAATCCATTGGCACAACACTGATCAATGTCACTCGAAACAATGATTGGTGGTTGAGCTCAAAGAAAAATAATTAGAACATGACTCAAACTCTAATTCACAGCACAATAAAGGGAAATTGATCATCGATGTAGAACCCATTTCTACCTTCGCAGAAACAACAATACAACCAGAAGAACCAGAGGAACATGAGGAGGGGGAATGCCTCTTCTTTTCATAGATTTGGGTAAAATGGACCCCAATGTATTTCATTGTTGAAAGTGGGAGTATGAAGAACCTCATATCAGTTGAGGTTTTCAAGAGATTGAAGTTATCAATGATGCCACACCCCCAACCATACACCATCAGATGGTTGAGTCAGGGATGAGACATCCACATCAACTAGTAGTGTCACATGTCCTATGGCATCAATCCCTTCAAGGATGAGGTATTGTGTGATGTTTCCCCACTTGAATTATATGAAAATATTTTAGGACAACCATATATGTGGAAAAGTCACACTATTTATGAGTCTCTCCCTTACAGTGTCATTGTTACTTTGGGAGGTTAGCTCTACAGGGTACCAGAGGTGGCTCTAACTACTGCTACTCCATTGATCTCGACAAAAAAGTGCTGCAAAGTAATATCTTAGACCACAAAGTTTTCCCTTGTCACGATCCAATCATAAGGTCAAAAAAAGGTCACTACACCCATTATAGTCTCATCCCAAGACCTTTCTATTTAGTAGATATTTTTGTTTCACCTACGAGGGTGCCTCTACACTACCACGTCTCACATTCCATGTAGTGTAGCTAGAGAGGTAGTGGGGATGGAGGTGTGGAGGGCCCATAGTAATAATAGAGGAGGCCATTCAATGTAAGGTGGACTGGGTCCGCTATATTATTAAATAAGGCCCACTATGGTAGTTAGATATATTAATGTGAATTTAATAAATGTAAGAGGACTTACTAGAAGTTTCCTCCTCTAGAATGTTCTTAGGTGGTCGATAGCACTATATACAGGGTTTCAATTAATGTAATAGGATGTAGTGTAGCTAGAGAAGTATTGGGGAAGGTGGAGGTACCATAGTGATAATAGTGGAGGCCATTCAATGTGAGGTGGACTAGGTCCACTATATTATTAAATAAGGCCCAATGTGGTAGTTAGATATATTAATGTGGACTTGATAAATTTAAGAGGAATTACTAAAAGTATAGATACTTCTAGTAATTCCTCTTACATTTATCAAGTCCACATTAATATATCTAACTACCACACTGGGATGTATTTAATAATATAGGTAAGTCCTCTTACATTTATTAAGTCCACATTAATATATCTAACTACCACAATGTGATGTATTTAATAATATAAGATCTCTACTTTTTGTAATTCCTCTTACATTTATTAAATCCACATTAATATATCTAACTATCATAGTAAACCTTATTTAATAATATAGTGGACCTAGTCCACCTTACATTGAATGGACTCCACTATTATAACTATGGGCCCTCCCCCCCACTACCTCTCTATATACACTACATGGGATATGAAAAATAAGTATTGTGTTTGGAGCCATAGCTCATTAGGAGGTTTCCCCATCGAAGAGGCAAGTGAACATGAGAGGACCCCTTCCATAATAGGATCCATTATATGGTGTTGTCATACCTCAAGGGTTTTCATAATAATAAAGTGATAGTTTATCTATATTGTCTCTTCATATTTTTGGTGTTTCTATATTCCAGTCTTTGGTACTTAACAATTGGTATCTGAGCACTTTCTTTGGCCACAAAAAAAGGGGAATTATTTTTTTTATTTTGCAAATTTTTTGAATAAGAAAAAGAGGGTTGTGACACTCCAGAAGATTCCTGTAGTTTTCGGTGAAGAATTTGCAGAAACTGGTTGTATATCTCATTTCCTCTATAAAAAAAAACAATTTCAAAAAATTATTGTTTGGAACGGAGTCTGGGAAGTAAAGTTATCGATATTTTAAAAATCTATTATTTTTTCAGGTTTTTTCCATGGATGGTCGCACAATTGTTCTGATATTTGTAGCATCTGGGGTCAAAATTTCCCCCAAAAATTATATATCCGAGTTCCTCTCACAATTTCACTCAATTTCAGAAAACAAATTATCTCAATTTGAGCTCCGGATGTAAAGATATCGTTGATTTAAAATCAAATATTTTTCAGGTTTTTTCAGATGGTGGCAGGATTGCAAAGTTGATAACTTTTGATAGGGTGCTCATATTGCTACCATATATGTGCCATTGGATAGTGAATTTTAAGAGATTTCATTTGGTATATTATATTTGATGTTTCTAATGTATATTCAACTCTTTAGCAAACTTCAACGAAAGTTGGTAGACTTTTAGGCAAACATCAAGATAATATTTCACTAGGTGGAGCAAAAGAGGTCTATTCTTAAGGCCATCAATGTTGAATAGACTGAAGAAACATATGTTTGGTATTATTATGAGGATGCATGTGATGTTTGGTGTATGAATAGTTGTCATTTCTGGGATGAAAACCACTTTCATATTTTATATGATGCAATGTAATGGGGGGTGATGAAGAAGAAGTATTGTATTTGGAATGTGTATCTCATTAGGAGGTTTCCCCATAGAAGAGGAAAGTGAATAAGAGGTGATCCCCTCCATAATAAGATCTATTGTATAGTATTTCCCTACCTCAATGAGTTTTCTATAATAATAAAGGGTGGGTTTTCTATATTTCTCTTGGATATTTTTTTGTGATTGTATTTGCAAAACATTGGTATTTAACATTTCATTGAATTGGTGCTCGATGATTCCTTACCCAATGGTCCAATATATAAATTCTCCCTTCCAAATAATGAGAGTATTCAATATGTTCAACATAGCTCTATTGGTCGCAACCCTTTTCAGGTTTGCTTGGGGTTCCAACCATTATCCCCCATTGATATAACTCTTCTTGTTGCATTTTCACCGACATCATCCTCCTGCACTCAGACCAAGGAATATCATGCAAAATATTTATTGAACAGATCCAACACCTCCACCAACATGGTCATGACATCCTTCCATAGTCCAAGTACACGCAAGACAACTACTTCAGCAAGGCAAGTGACTCACCAAACTTCAAATTCAACAAAAGTTCCATCATCTCTCGAGGGAGCTTGATGCAATGGCGACCATTTCTTCATAAGGGGGAGGATTATCCGGGTTTATCTCAGTGGTGATCCACCTTCTCCACTGAATCGATGTTTATGAGCATGTGCTTTTGATAAAACATGATATTCAACCTTTTTATGGGGAATATAATATAGTTCCATATCCATTTGTAATGTAATGTAATTCCTATAGCGTTAATGCACTAGATCAAATTATAACTCCATAGTTAAGCGCACTTGCTCTAGAGTAGTATTGGAATGGGTGACCTCCCGACAATTCCTAGTGTTTTACCTGCCTATGACATTTGTAAACTTAGCGAAATTTATCCCACACGCATCATGGGAATTATTCTCCTCTCACTCTCTCATATATAATCGAGGTGAATGAGGTCCTTTAATCATGCAACAGAGTGTGATGTAAAGCTTGTTGCAAAAGAAGCATAATGAACATTCCTTTCTCTTCAAAGATAAGCTACCCCATTCTAGCCAATTTTTGTTATATAGTGTTCTTCTATTTTATTCATTAATAGAATTTGGGTTTCAATGTATTTATGTGTTTATGCTATATGTTCCTTTGTATCTCATTTCGTTCTTAGAATAATTCAGATCACATCTATAGCTTAATGCATAGTTACGAGCAATCAAATTAATCTAATGATCATGATGATAAGGTTATTAATTTCCACTAAGACCAACTATGGCCTATTAGACCTCAAGAAAGGTAAGAATTTATTTGGTTTTGTTTAGAATTGTATTTATGTTCTTAAATAACTTTAAGAGAAGAATTTTTAATTCACCATAGTTTTAATGAGTTAGAAGGTTAAGAAGCTCAGTAATCTAATGTGGGCGTATGTAGGATATTCTAAGAGATATTGTTTTTCATATTCAACCCTCTTAGTTTGTCTAAGATGAAAAATTATTTTGTTCTTATTTTAACAATGTTGATTTTTTTCTCTATGCTAGTTAAAATAGACATATACTATTGAATTTCTAGATTATGGTTGTTCACCTTCTTATCACATCTTAATTTCCTATGTTCTAAATATTTATCACACCACAATTTCCTCAATATTACTTTTAATATTATCATTATTTTCCATAGTGGCCTCTTCCTTCATACCCCAATGATTTATCCATGTCTTGACATCTTTATGACAACCCCACATGAGATACAAGTGGTTTTCACTGGATCTTGAATCAATCTTAGGAAGCTTTTTAGTTTGTATATTGTTTATCTTGTTCTTATACATTATGTACCTAATCATAATGCATTATATACATTATGGACAAGTATACTTATATGAAAAAAATAAGATAAAATATATTTTCTTTAATTATAAAATACTCTTATCTTTCTTACCATTCTTTAATGGATTTTAACCTCTAACTTCACTTCCTTAATAAAAAACACTTTAATAAAAAAAATATTCGAATATATTAACATATAATAGTAACATAGTAATTTAATAAAAAAAATATTCAAATATATTAAAATATAATAGTAACATAATAATTTACGTCAAAGATTTTTTATATAATAATAAAATAATAATTAATGTGTGATTGTAATCCATTGTCAAACTAATTATTGGAATAATTTTACAGAGAACCAACTTCCCAATATATCAGATTGCAAAAGGGCCGAGAACCTTTTTACCTATTTCAATTTTGCTAAAATAAAAAGAAATATATACATATAAGAAGATATGTGTCTATCTATTTATATATATTTCATTATTTTTATCTATTTATATATTTTTCCAATATTCTTTTCCAGAAATAGGAAATATATATAGAAAATATATGTCTATCTATTTATATATTTTAATATTTTTTCCAGAAATAGGAAATATATATAGAAAATATATGTCTATCTATTTATATATTTTAATATTTTTTCCAGAAATAGATTATATATATATATATATATATATATTACTAATTTTATATGTAAAAAACATTTTCAATATTCTTTCCAAGTTATTAATATCTTTTAATTTTGATTGTGTTTAAAGGAACTTTTTATAGTTCAATAGGAGAGATGTGTCATTCCTTATTCCTTAGAGTGGACATGTAATATTTAAAAAAATATTAATAACAAAAAAAATATTTTAATGTTGGTTATAAATAAAATATTTTAATGTCCACCTTAAATACTATAATTTTCATACCAAAAAAAATTTATATATCAACATTGTGTGTGTTACTTAATATGAGCCAAATGTGTAATTCCATAAGTGTTCAACATAGTGTTGACAAATGGCCCACACACACATATATAAAGAACTACCCTCTATATATAAATCCATCTTAACTCTGGATGTATCATTCTTTGAGAGGGATTAACTCTCTCTAGGTGAAAACCTAAAAAATACAAAAAAAAAATGACAAAATGTTTGCAAGATCAAGGGATTTGATCCCTATAAATTGATATTAGTTAAAGCATTTCAATGGTGTGTTGTTGAATATGAGGGGGATGTGTAACTCTTTTCGTTATTGTTGACACATGGCATTGATAAAATGGGAGAGTAGAGTGATAATATAAAAATATTCAATTACTTGTAATATCAATACATTGGACTCTATTATATAGAGTGCACATGCTCTTATCAATTCTAACTTATTCCAAAGATAANCTATTTATATATATTTTACTAATTTTATATGTAAAAAATATTTTCAATATTCTTTCTAAGTTATTAATATGTTTTAATTTTGATTGTGTTTAAATGAATTTTTTATAGTTCAATAGGAGAGATGTGTCATTCCTTATTCCTTATTCTTTAGAGTTGACATGTAATATTTAAAAAAATATTAATAACAAAAAAAATATTTCAATGTTGGCTATAAATAAAATATTTCAATGTCCACCTTAAATACTATAATTTTCAAACCAAAAAAAAGTTATATATCAACGTTGTGTGTGTGTTACTTAATATGAGCCAAATGTGTAATTCCATAAGTGTTCAACATAGTCTTGACAGATGGCCCACACACACATATATAAAGAACCACCCTCTATATATAAATCCATGTTAACTCTAGATGTATCATGCTTTGAGAGGGATTAACTCTCTCTAGGTGAAAACCTTAAAAATACCAAAAAAAAATGAAGAAATGTTTGCAAGCTCAAGGGATTTGATCCCTATAAATTGAGATTAGTTAAAGCAATTCAATCGTGTTTTGTTGAATATGAGGGGGATGTGTAACTCTTTTAGTTATTGTTGACACATGGCATTGATAAAATGGGAGAGTAGAGTGATAATATAAAAATATTCAATTACTTGTAATATCAATACATTGGACTCTATTATATAGAGTGCACATGCTCTTATCAATTCTAACTTATTCCAAAGATAACTGGAGAGGTTGAGAGAATATCTCAACCACACACCAAACTAGGATCTCACAAATCCAATTCTTAACAACCTCTTAAGAATAAGATCACACAAATCACACGTAGAGATTGAATCTACTTCTCAATACATTAGGAAGCATATTAGATAAGTAGGAATTATATATTCCAACACTCTCCCTTAAAAGCTACTTATCTAAATATCTATGTGGCCATATCTTCATGTGCTTCCTCTTGTACCTACATTTTCATTTGATTATTGATGACCACATAAAAGGAAATCCATCTACCTGAATACATGGGTCATTAGCAGCTGTTGTAACTACCATGTCTCTAGGAATATTTTTCATCTACGTGGTTTATTCAACCAATCTTCCTCATACCTCCCCCTTCATCACATCATCATCAAGATTGGTTTTTTTCATCTTACCCATAACCATGCTCTAGTTTTTCTCATATTACCCTCAACCATGCCCCACGTTTTCTGGAATTGCCTGTAACCATGATTTGAGTTTTCTCGGATTACTCTCAACCATGCACCATGTTTTCTTGGATTACCTGTAACCATGCATAAGGTTTTCTCGGATTACCCTCAACCATGCATCAAGTTTTCTCGGATTATCTATAACCATGCTCTACATAGTGGTTTTTAGATCACCATGAAATTTTCACATCAAGGAGTATACAATGGCTCAGGTACATACTTAAGTATTCTCTAGGACCACTATATAGACTTGCTTTCAATTACATGTGTGACTCAATTTCAAATAACTTAAATGACATGAGTATGCACACCTTCAAATAAAATATCACAACTCAATCTCACTTTTGTATAAAATTGAAAGGTGTGTGAGTCTGGTGGAATGGACACGTACACCTCACTTCACTATAACACCTCCATGCTCAATCAACACTCCAGTAATACATGATGGCACCACCAGCGTTCCAAATGGAGAACACACGATATCCTCACATCCCCTCAATTCTATGGTCAACAGTGATCCCCACAGTCTCTCTTTTGTTAACTGGGATTATGGAGGATTACCTTATCACATCAAAATGAGTTATACTCATAGTTTCTCTTGCCCCACAAATCCATGTAAGCAAGATCTTTTTCTTAGTCTCTTTTCTTCAAGAACAAAAGAAAAGTTGTGCAGTCATGGTTGTAAAGGTTCCCATAGGTAAGTGCACCAAGCACTAACATCATAGTCTAGACGTGCCCTTGAGTGCCTTAAAGATGGATTGACACACCTTGGAACATCATACAGAGAAGAATACGAGCATTTTGATTCAGAAGCTCCACTGTAAGGACAGTTAGGAGCATCCAAATAACTATGGACACATTCCAAATGATGAGCATATCTATCATCAGGATATGAGAACCACATTGTAAAAAAACACAAATTGTTAGCTCCCTGCCTTTCTCTCTTTCTCCATTTCCAAAACCATGGACATTAACATTATGGCTACTAATGTTGTCGTTTTCTCCAACATTTACGGTTTCGGTGACAGCCAAGAGCGCACATATCTCAACCGAGAGGTTTGACCCATTCACCAATGTGTCGAGATCGATTGCCCCCAACCCTCGAGAGGCCGAGAATATTCCTTAACACCTGTGCAACAAATATGCTCCCCTGATAGCGATTGCAGGTCTCTTTGCAATCACACTATCCGTCCAAGAAACTACTCAAGCATTTCACACTCCAATAGGCTGCTTCATAGCAGAAGAAATGGAAACGATGGGGCATGATCTTCCACCATTCACTCACGGAGCGGCTCTAGATGCTTCGGCTGGTATTTGAGCTTACCAGCTATTATATTTGGAACTGTCTTTCTCTTCGTTCCTCACTACAAACACAAGCAATGAATGCAAACAACACTCGAATGATGGACAAACAACATACACTCTCATGGGCAATCCAAGAACACACAACAATATAAATTTACTCTCATAAGTTATCTACTCTACTCTCCACATGTTCCTGGGCACTCCGGTGTGGGACTTACACACAGTCCTTGACGCTCTGATACCATGATAAAATGAGAGAGTAGAGTGATAATACAAAATATTCAATTACTTATCGATATCAATACATTGGACTCTATTATATAGAGTGCGGAGGTTGTTATCATTTCTAACTTATTCCAAAGATAACTGGAGAGGTTGAGAGAATATCTCAACCACACACCAAACTAGGATCTCACAAATAACTCTCTAACAACCTCTTAAGAATAAGATCCCACAACTCACACACGTAGGAATATATTAAGAAGCATATTAGATAAATAGGAATTATATATTCCAAGAGGCATATATTCATCTTAACTCTTATCTATCATGTGCTAAGGATCAAGTCATTTGAGATGATTTTTTTTTTCAATTGAAGAAATTTGAGAACATATATATATATATAGAGAGAGAGAGAGCCAACTTAGATTCATCTTAACTCCTATCATGTGCTAAGGATTATATATATATAGAGAGAGAGAGAGAGAGAGAGAGAGATTCATCTTAACTCCTAATCATGTGCTAAGGATTAAGCGTTTTAAGGTGATAACATTTTTTGATAAAAAAAATGAAAAAATATTTACTCAAAAAATTTGATCCCTTTGAACACATTGAACACATGATAAATCCACAATTAAGATGAATCTAAGCTATTTTATTAAAACTAATTAAAATAAATCTAAACTAATTTAGTAAAACTATTAATCAATATTAAATCTGTATAATAAATTGTTATTTTTAAAAAACGATTTAAAATTGAATATTAAATGAAATTGACAAATATAATGGAGATTGCAATCTTTTTAATTATAAAATACATATGGCTTTTGATATGCCTCAGCTATTCCAGTCTTAAATGGTAAAACGTACCTCTCGAACATAATGAATAAATAATAACTATATAAAAAAAATTGAATTAGCAAAAGTACTCTTTTGTTTTAGGTGGTGGTTAAAAATAGATCACCAACTTAAATGAAGTTGGTAACTATTAGATCGTCTGCCCAGAGGATAATAGTTATCATAATATTTTGTTTGAAAAATGGAACTCCACTGGGAAAAAAATAATATAAAATGATTGAAGGTGACGGGGCAAAAGAAAAGGAACAGCTGTGCGTAAATGGTATACCACCATACAAACCCGTGAAGCGTGCGCACTCTATTTCCCTTAAGGGATGGGAAGTCACTGAAATGGGTAGCGTGTAATAATTTATGTCGAGAAATCTGTGGAGTTGGTGGTGAATAGGTCGGTTGTTAAACCTATTAAGTCAATCGCTGGATTTTTATGAAGTTAAATAATTACAGTCACATTAGGTCATTGTCCACATTTAAGCCAGAAGACATTTACACAAATGACTCCCAAACCTATGGTGGTTTCTGAATTGGGAAGTATTGACAACTCATTCGTATGGTAGCTGGGTATGTCGAGTGATCGTAGGGAGCGCATTTTGCAGAGACCGTTAATCTCTCCTACACTTGGAGAGCCAAGACCTATTTCTACTGCTGCACGCCAGTATTTGCAAAGGAAAGATGTAAGCAGCATGGGCAGTGAGATCTCTGAGTCTGGGTGGACAATGTATTTCGATCAGTTTGTAGATAGCTGGAGAGATAAAAATGCAACCAGCCAGCTTGATATTGAGCAGCAACAGAAGAAAAATTCTCAGTACACAGAGGATGCTGCAAAATACCCAACCTATGATTATCGGGCATTGAGCATTACAGGCAAGGAGGATTCTTCCTTAGCTTCGGATGCTTCGTCTGGTCCCCAAAAACTGCCTTCTCTGCATGTGCAGGCTATTGAGTTTGAGCAGGACCGGCAGGCTGCCGCATCGTATTCCTTAGTTCCTAGAAGAAAGAGAGACGCGTACGATAAGCGTGAGGATTCAGAATGCATAGCATCTTGTTCCGTGAATTTCACAAGAAATAAATTGAGAAAAGTGAATAAAACAGACGATGAGCATGAACTCGCTTTATGGCTCCAAGACACGGCAAGCTCTCCTATACACAGACCAGAGGTATGTCTTAGGCTTTTTATAGTTTTGTTGTATGGATGTTCTTTGCATCGTGTACCATAGCAACAAAGCTGTTTGCCATTTCTATTATTCAAAGGACAGAAGTAGTTTCAGAGACAACAGTCAATACACAAACAAATATATAACAGACCTCAGCAGCACAATCGGAACAAGCAGAGAGCTTTGATTATGGCTAAATAAATTTAGTATGTGTTGAATATAAATCCAAAAGGCACATGCATATAAGATAAAAAGTCTTAAAAGAGTTGGACTTCTTGAGATCAGAAGGAAATAGACTTCACGGGAATATTCTCAATACTATATTTCCTCTAAAACTGTAGTTGTTTTCTGGGAATATAAACTGCTCCGGTTTGGTTTAATTTAAGCCCCCAACATACATATATATAATAATGTAGCAGAGTGGCGTTCTGGAAAGTGAAGTGAATATAGAACTGAACCTGCAGCTACAAGTCTAAAGCATAGGTGCAGGGATAAAAATTGAAGTTGTCATTGTCCGTCAATATGCCTTACAAAAATAAGTTTACTTCAATCTACATGCATTTTTAGTTTTATATTGTTACTTCCTAGAAGCTACAGCTTTGAGCCACATACTGCTCTATTGTGATAGAGGTTTGAAGAGACATTGACTATTTCAGTTACTGTGATAGAGGTCTGAAAGAACATTGATGATTGGTTCATGCATTTTTAGTATTATATTGTTACTTCCTAGAAGCTACAGCTTTGAGCCACATACTGCTCTATTGTGATAGAGGTTTGAAGAGACAATGACTATTTCAGTTACTGTGATAGAGGTCTGAAAGAACATAGATGATTGGTTCAAGTGGAAGATTGAATTTTCACAAACAATACAATTCAAACTCCAACCAAATATCTAATCTCTTTGCTTTTAATTGTAGATGCATATATACATAGTCTTGTAGAAGTACATCGATTTGATTTAACCCTTTAACTTCTACTCATTCTATTCCGTGTTCTTCCTATGTTGTGGATTTTGATTTAGTATTCTATGTTCTTTCTATCTTGTAGATTTTGATTGGACGATTTGAATGTAGCTCTTGTATTCTATGTTTTTTCTTTCTATCTTGTGGATTTTGATTGGACAATTTGAATGTAGTTATTGTATTCTATGTTTTCCCTATCTTATGGATTTTGATTGGACAATTTGAATGTAATTGAAATTGTTTTGAACATACATACTAGAGTGATTATTGACCATTGGGGAGAAAGCAATAGCTTGTGTTAAATATTAACATTGATCAATAATACCCTCTACACTCTTGAATATAGTGATTGATTAAATATTTTAGGATTACAATTACCATGGGTTATGAATATAGTGATTGATTAAATATTTTAGGATTGCAATTATCATGGATTAAGTTGAGTGCACAGAGCTCAAGCAGACTATTGTCGCTCCTGTTTTGTTTGGGAATATGAAATATGGGTGTTAATAGACTGAACTTCATAGGGAAATGATCAATTTGTTTGGTTTGTTATAATGTCCTTTCATGCAAGTGCTTTTGCAATTTTTATTGTAAACTAATAATTTTTTGAGTTTTTCCCACTATTAATCATATGGGAAGGACATGGTTCATTTTCTTAATTTCATATTGTTGGAGTAATTAACTCTTACTTATCTTATATATTTAATATAAGAGATTCTTCATTATATTATTAAAATTATGGTTTGTTAATCTTAACATAGAGATTATCTTGTGTGAATGATTTAGGAGTTTGTTAGATCTACGAGAGATCTTAGATCATATTTATGTGTGAGGTTGAGAGATTTTCTCAACTAAATGGATTGTATGGCTAAGATAGTCAATCTATCTTAAGGCTAAATGTATTTATATATGTGTAATGTTTTAATATACATTGAGAATAGTTTTTTGTGTGTACAATGTCTTCTCTCCTATTTTTTAAATTGGTATTAGCGCTAGATTGGGCTTATCTCCCTCACAAGAGAGCCCACGAAAATGAGAACCTATGAAATGATGTAGTACTCCGTAGTGTGGATCTTTCTACTTAAGCAATTAACTAGATTAGTTTTCTTTTACTTATCAAACCATTAACACAATAACTGCATATAAAGGATCACTGAAAGAATAACATTCACAACATGCAGAAGATTGACCCTGGAAAACCCCCTAAGGGGAAAAACCCATCAAACTTCTTCAATATAGATTTGTCAATCAAGAACAATGCTTCCCTCCAAGAGAGAAATAACAAAGCAGAAGATCCTCCTCTATCCCTTGACTAGGGAAGAGTAGTGCACCACTTAACCAAGATATATCCAAGAGATATACCAAAAACCTTCAGAACCTCACACCTAGTTGCAATAGCTTCTTCCTTCAATACTTGCGCACTTCTTCTGTAGTCACATAACTTGTGTTGTGTATGTCCAAATGAGACATTGGCCTCCCTTATAAATAGTGGTTTGGCTAGCCTAAAATTAGGTCTGGGCCCACCTCTTACTTTACCCTTCTATTTTATGTTTTACATGTCCGACTTTTACAAAGGGACAATAGGGTCGTCTTAACAAATATAATATAATAATATTCTTTAGGGTTTGTCTTGGTCAAATACAAGAAGAATTTTTTCTGAAGCTACTCAATCTTTAACACTCCCTCTTAACAAGGAATGTATTCTTCTTGTCACGTTCATCATCACTACTTCTGCACTTCTGCATACTTGGTCATTGTCTTCTTGTCAATAACAGATCTATATATCATAAGAAGTTCTTCACTTATACTCGATTAGCATACGATTTTGCGTTGGAGTAGCATACCAACCTGTGATGGGGTAATATACCAGCCTACGTTGGAGTAGCATACCAACTTGCAATGGGGTAGCATACTAGCCTGCGTTGGAGTACCAACCTGGGCTAGGCTAGTGTACCGACCTGTGTTGGAGTACCAACCTCCGTTGGGGTAGTGTACCGACCTGCGTTGGAGTACCAACCTACATTGGGGTAGTGTACCAGCCTGCATTGGAGTACCAACCTATGCTTGGGTAGCGTATCAGTCTGAGTTGGAGTACCAACATGCGTTGGGGTAATGTACTAGCCTACGTTGGAGTACCAACCTGCACTAGGGTAGCATACCATCTTACGTTGGAGTACCAACCTCCATTGGAGTATCTCCCACTACTGGGGATCTCATCACTTCCCTCTACTGGAGAACAAATCACTTCCCCTCTTGGGGAACATATTACTTCTCGCTTTTGGGGAACATATCACTTCCCGTCCTTGGGAACATATCACTTTCTTCTTCTGGGGAAAATCCTTCTAGACCACACCAAACTTGTCTTCACTCTCGACAGAGGCTTAGTCGACACATCTGCTACCTTCTTGTCGGTAGGAACATATTGGAGCTTTACTGCTCCCTTCTGTATCATCTCTTGGATATAATGGTACTTGATCTTGATATGTTTGGACTTATCATGAAACGCTGGGTTCACTGACAACTTTATGCAACTCTAGTTTTCATAAAAGATACAAGTTTCCTCCAACTCGAGATCAAACAATTCTGCAATCAATTTATGAAGCCACACTACTTCGCCACAAGATGACCATGCAACCACATACTATTCCTCTGCGGAACTAAGTTCCATATAGGTTTTCTTTTCACTGAGTCACAATATCATAACTGATCCATATTAAGGCAACATCTGGATGTACTTTTCTGTTCGATGACATTGTCTGCCCAATCAAAATTTGTGTAGCCCTACAATCTTATCTCAAGATCCGAGATATATCTGATTCCATAATCGATTGTACCTTTTAGGTACCTCATCACATGTTTTTCCATAATCAGGTGAACATGCCTTTCAATGCAAAACATATATTTGTCCTCGTGTTCTTTGAACCAAATTTAAGCATACAATTGTACCAAACTGGTACACCTACTCAGCTGCAACTCAATCTTCTCAATCATGTGATGACTTTATGTTCCTTTCGCAAAACACTATTTGTCTCACTATCTGAGAGTATGTCCTCTACTCTCTCTGCAACTGTTCCTTCTAGAACTGGGACTCTGCACCTACAACTTCCTTTTCTAAAATTGAGAATGACTTCTCCATTCTCACTATAGTTGTTGAACTCTAAGAATAGCTCCTCTACTCCATCACGATAACATATTCATTCTCTCCCTTCAAATATCATACTACATTGGCCTCTTTCATGGATCATTGTTGTTATATATACTTCTTCTTATTAATGGAGAAAGTGTATCGTCATAGTCTTCTCCCTCTTGCTGGGAGAATCCTTTGGACACAAATCAGGCATTGTACATCTCTATGAATGGTGCTCAGGATGTTTCTCTTCCTTATTGGATCGTGAGGGATGTCTCCCTCTGAAATATAACTCCTTTTGAGCTGGTACTTGGTGGGGTCGTGTGCCTCACCACTGGTGGAGCCATCTTCTCCTCATGATATGGATAGTTAATTCTATATGGCTTTGCATCTTGCAAAGTGTCACAAGACCATGTTGGTCTCTTCTTGATTATTGCAATGATTCTAGGTAGGCCCTTTTGGCTCTAGTAACGTTTCCTGATGATATGAAGAGTGATCAATCTGCACCATCTGGCATAGGAGGTAACTGAATCTCAAATATATACCTTCTTCCTCTGATCCTTGACTTCCTCTAAGTCTGCAACATTCTTAGAATATCTGGAAGATATACTTGGTGTTTGGATACCAAGTATTAATATAAAAAGTCAAGTTATACTTCAAACGAATTATCCTTCCTATCAAGGTTGCTTCACTGTCCACTAATCAGGTCTTCTTATCGAGAAAATGCATGACATTGTGATCCAAACATGATGTTGATGTATGACACTAATGAGATCCTGTACCAGAGACATTTAAATTTTAATGTGCTTGTTTCACCATATACAATATTACATTATTCTCACCCAACCATAGGCACACATGCCACCCTTGAGCACATAATTTTTTTATCAATTTTAAATGAGACCTTGTTGGGTTCTTGTACCAGGGATAATGATCCAATAAGCTAGGATAAAAATGCATAAATTCTAATGATTTAATTTGACTTAAAATATATTGAAATCAAATTATGAAGGGTGCATACCAAGAACGTGCATTGTCAGATTGTTTGTTTGATCTATATGATGTCTGGATGGATAATGATACTTCTTCACAATTTGTACTTGGCCCTCATGATACAAAACTTCTCTATCTCTTTTACTTCTTGAAGTTTTAAAAAACTGTACTACTATTAATATCACTTGATATGGATCAAGTGCTTCAGAAGCACTAAGTCCTATATCATGAAATATATAGTTCATCTCAATCATCTTCTTTTGTTATTTTTGATCAAATTCATCTTCTCTTATGAAATGAGCATGATGTCTTTTAAACTTCCTTTTTTTATTGTAGTCTTTTGCTTGGGGACAATTTCTTGCAATATGTCCCATCTTCTGGCAAATGAAGCATCTGAAGCTTGAGAGATATTTATGAGAATCTTGTCCTTTATGGTGCTTCTGAAATATTTTGTGAGAGTGAAATTATTTCTTGTTATTTCATTTTCTTGCGTGAGATGTTAGCGCTTGATCTTCATTGCTTTCTATATTTTCCTTTCTTGCCTCTAATATGGCTTCTTCTTGAGTACAATATTCCCACAATCTGTTGAACTTAGTTAACTTTATTCTAGAGGAGATTCCTTGGATGAAGGATTCCTAAGAATTTGGAAGACCATTTAATGTAGTCACCGTTATCTCAGCAGTCATTGTTATCTCAGCTTCTTCGACTGAGTCTACAATAGCTTCAAGTTTTTCTTTAATCTGGGACACTCTTGTGAAGTAAGATTGTATGGTTTCTGAATTTTTCATCTTCACATTCTTGAGTTGTGTCCTTAAGGTCATTTTTCGATTGATGTTCTTTCCTTCAAATAGATGAGATAAGACATCCATCATTTTCTTTGGGGTTTTTAATGCTGAAACATGAGAAATCAAGTGGTTCTTGATGGGTTCGACAATGATCCTATTTGCTTTGATCATATCCTTCTTTTATTTGTCTTTGGCATCATCTCCTTCTGGCTCTTCAATATCTTGTTCAACAAAACTTACAAGGTCATTCTCTTCTAGAATGAGCATCACTCTGTACTTCCATGCTCAGAAGTCATTAACTCCTTCAATTTTTTCATCAAGCTTCGTATTGGTAGTCATCCTTCTCAGAATAAGTAGAATAACAAAGAAATTTTCAAGATGAGGTTCTTAGACCTTACCAAAGATATTGTTGAGTCAAAGATGAAATCTATCACAAAATCTGTAGCAACTGCAACGAGACCTAGGGTTTATGAGGGAACCCTAATTTTTCAACTTGTGAAATCTTGAGTTATGTTCCAGGGAATGAATTCTCCCCACCTAGGAGGGTTCCTAGGTGTGGTTACTTTCTGCAACGTCCTCCTTAAACAAGGAAAACATCACACTTAGGGTTTATGTAGTTGCAGTAGCTGCAATAATAGTCACAGTTTACAAAATTTTCTCAAACTGAGAGTTTATGCACATGAGGAGGTGAGCTACGGTTAGGAGAGTCTTTCAAAACTCTTAGCTTCTTCAACAAGTTCTTCTGTGCTGTGAAGATTCCTTCTTTCAGGCTTGCTCTTATACCATGTTGATTTTTTTACTTAAGAAGTTTACTAGATTAGTGTTCTTTTACTTATCAAACCATTAGCACAATAATTGCATAGAAAGGATCACTGAAAGAATAACATTCACACCATGCACGATATTTACTTTGGGAAAATCCCTTAAGGGGAAAAACTCAACAAACTTTCTCAATATAGATTTGTCAACCAAGAACAATGCTTCTCTCTAAGAGAGAACTAACAAATCAGAAGATCCTCCTCTATCCCTTTATAGGGAAGAGTAGTGCACCACTTAACCAAGATGTATACAAGAGATTCAAAAACCTTCACAATGTCACACCTAGCTACAATAGCTTCTTCCTTGAAGACTTGTGCAGTTCTTCTGTAGTCACATAACTTGTGTTGTGTGTGTCCAAATGAGGTGTTGGCCTCCCTTATAAATAGTGGTTTGGCTAGCCTGAAATTAGGTATGGGATGACGTGTTACTTTACCCTTTTGTTTTTTGTTTTACATGTCAAGGCACAATATGGCGACGTTTACAAAGGCACAATAGGGTCATATTAACAAATATAATATAATAATATTCTTTAGGGTTTGTCTTGATCAAATACAATAAGGATATCTTCCGAAACTACTCAATCTTCAACATGTAGGACATGTGTAGGATTAGATTAGTGATGTGCGAGAGTAGATAATTTTCCTTGTGAGTGATTACTAGTGTGTGATTGTATGTGCATAGGTCGAGAAAAGACATGAAGAGAATGTGCTAAAGCATCCATTTCAATTGGGAAGGAGTCACTACAGTTTAAAGAGATACCAAGCAACCACCCAGTTGTAGAAGCTATCAGGATAAGGAACCATGGTGATTAGGTGTATATCGTTGATGAACATAGATCATGTGATCAAAGAAAATATTTTGAGTTGTCATCCATCTGCAATACCACCCAAATCTGGTGCATCCACCCAAATCTGGTGCATGCATGGAATGTTTTTTCTTACATTGGCTTACCCTTCTTGCTCATGGAAATTGAGTGGGCTTGGGTTGTATGGTTAGGAGATTCCATCATTACGATCCTTGTAGCAAAGAAGGATTTGAAAGAATATGTCAACGAGAAACATGACAAGAGATTTTTCATCTGTGTTGTAGGATGTCGTGTTGGTGATAGTGAATTTTCTTTTTTCAATAAACAATGATAATGAGTTCAATGAAGAACCTCTTATACTTTTTTTAAAACATGGGAACATAACTTCAAATCTTGTGGTTCTTGGTGAATGCAGTGTCCCAAGAACAATGTCTACAATCTTTTACAATGGGTTTTCTAGTGTGAGGTAAAGATGTTGATTTCAGAAATGGATAAAGATGTTGATGAAGATTGTATAAGAGAGAGATGAATACAAGTATTTTTTAAGAGAGGGTGTTGGAGTAATTAACTTCTACTTGTCTTATGTACTTAATATGAGATATTCTTCATCATGTAGTTACGAATATGGTTTGTTAATTGTAATGTAGAGATTATCTCTTCATCATTGATTTAAGAGTTTATTAGATCTAGGAGAGATCTTAGATCCTATTTATGTGTGAGGTATTTTCTCAACTAAATAGATTGTATGGTTAAGATAGTCAATCTATCTTAAGACCAAGATTAATGTATTTATTTGTGTGTAATGTTTCATTAATAATATATTGAAAATATTTTTTTGTGTTTACAATATCTTTTCTAAAGTTTTCTTATTCATATTGAGTGAGTATTGTCTATTTTGTTTTTTTTATGATATTAATCATTAGTCAAGAGCTAAACTTTTGACCATTAATAAATTGTGAGATAATCATTTTATGCATGAAATTCTTAGTTATTTTTCGTTTTCATATTAAAAGAATAGTTTGCTTTTAATATGCAAAAAGACATAGAAGGTTAAGAACTATATAAACCCTTCCAATTGAAATATAACCTTTGCCTTTAAATTTGATCACTGCATAGTGATATTGAGGAAGAGGACACGAAAACACAGTCAAGTTCAAAAAAATATTTTTCTCTCATCCTGTGGCGCGCATGAGTGAGTGTTTTGGCTCTGTGATTAGATATCTACTGAAATTAACGATGAAAATGCCAGCATAGAGAGCGAAGGATTAATTTTTTGATCTGATAAATGACTGGGTGGGTATCGAGGCTAATCGACAAGAAATAGGAACTAACGCCTATGCAATGCAAGATTGATGCCTGAGAATTAATGTTTATGGGCAGGTACAGGAGATTAGTACTTTGGAAGTCCTGCAATCCCTTTTACCTATGGAGAACAGGTACGCTCATCCTCCATAACTTGAGACACAAATTTTCAATACCATTCCCATGTTGCTGGTAATTATTTTGTATTCTGATTCTCAGCACTTCTGAATCTGTGTTTTGGTTTCTGTAATGGCTTTGAAGATCGGTAGAGAAAAGTTGTGGGGCTCCATTGACTACATCAAGAAAATCGTAATGAAGTCTGAGTGCATTTGCTAATTTGTGTAAAATATGGCGCGTGACACATTTCCTTGTCGGTTCGAGATATTGCGAAGTGAAAGGCAGTGGAAGGACGTGGTTTCAAGGATACTCTCTGCAAATGAAAGAAAGAATAAAGAATTGACAAACCATGTAATTTATAAGCCTCTCTATGCTCTTCAAGGATATTTTCTGCAAATGAAAGAAAGAAGAAAGAATTGACAAACCGTGCGATTCGTAAGCCTCTCGATGATCAGAGGAACACTTGAGAGCCATAAGTGCCATCGTTCGCATATTGGAGCAGCCAAATGTCAACGAAGTGAAATCCCACATGATCCGTAATATCTGTTCCAACTAATTGCGAAAGAGATATGCACATGTAGTTGAACTTAACGTTATCTTAACGTAATGATATTGAAGATTTATTTCCAGCAAGGTAGCAATGTTTTTATTTATTTTCGAAGTAGTGCATTTGCTAATTTGTGTAAAATATGGCGCGTGACACATTTCCTTGTCGGTTCGAGATATTGCGAAGTGAAAGGCAGTGGAAGGACGTGGTTTCAAGGATACTCTCTGCAAATGAAAGAAAGAATAAAGAATTGACAAACCATGTAATTTATAAGCCTCTCTATGCTCTTCAAGGATATTTTCTGCAAATGAAAGAAAGAAGAAAGAATTGACAAACCGTGCGATTCGTAAGCCTCTCGATGATCAGAGGAACACTTGAGAGCCATAAGTGCCATCGTTCGCATATTGGAGCAGCCAAATGTCAACGAAGTGAAATCCCACATGATCCGTAATATCTGTTCCAACTAATTGCGAAAGAGATATGCACATGTAGTTGAACTTAACGTTATCTTAACGTAATGATATTGAAGATTTATTTCCAGCAAGGTAGCAATGTTTTTATTTATTTTCGAAGTAGGATGGTTTCTTTCACAAGTATAAAATCCAGGTATCTTCCATATTAGTAATCACTGAGATGTACAGGCTTGGCCTACTGAAGCAATGGAGAAGGTAGTATGGGATGTTAACAACTTGTCAAACAACCCCTGGCTTAAAGTCTTAGCTTCTCCCAATATGGATGAATTTGAATTTGTTTTGAGAAAAAAGGTTGGCATATTTAACAGTTGTTTTGACTGAGAAACGTTCGCGATAATGGATGAGGATAAACATAATTGGGAAGGAGTACCAGCCGATTTAATTTGCACAGATAATAAGGTCGGGTGAAAACCATTGCCATATTTAATGGATGAAAACCCTTCCTAGTTTTTTCAAGTCCTTTCCAGGATTCAAGTTTGTTTGTTCTAGAATGGTAATTCAAAATTCAAAAAACAGTCTTAATTTTTTTTTTGAAACTATTCATTTAGAGGATAGCAAATACCATAAAATGTCAAAATAAGAGTTAGATTTTCAATAACTTATTAATATCTTCACTTCCAATGCTTACTTGGTTAATGAGTATTGATTTATTACACAATATATAAAGTTTAAAATTAACTCTATTATAATTGACTCTTTTATATTCCAGTGTATTCTTCCACAAAATCTAAATCCATCACATAATTTTGTGTATGCACTATTTTGTATCATTTAATGAAAGATTCCCAAAGAAGCTTAGTCACCTTGTTTTTGTGAATCCTCACTTGAATTCATCTACTATGAGCATTGTCAATTGTTTTCAATATAAGCATTGGCATCCAACATAGTTTACATACTTCATATTTTTGAATCCCACACTAACCATAATTTTATTTTCTTTGTTATCTTTTCCTCAACACTTGCTACAATGCCATTTCCTTTGTTATGCCTCCACTCTGGCCATAATGTCATTTCCTTTTTAATTTTTTCCTCCACTCTTGGCTATGTAAGAAAACAAAACACTGGGATCTTATTAGTAAGATTAATTACAAAATGAATCATTGAGAAAACCTAGGGAAATCAAGCCATTTCTTTTTTTTATTTTCACATATTTCATCTCACAAATAGTATCAAACACGTTGGTTCATAGTTATTTTGTTGCATTAATAATTCTACATGTTTGCTTGTTAAAATTCATGACATGGTTATATCTTTGGTATCTAATACTATTATTGTTTCTACACATTGGAAGACCTCTCAATAACTTAGTATGTAATTCAACACAACCCCACTAATACAATATATAATGGGAACAAAACGCATAACTAAGAATTGAATGCAAATCTCTCAACAATCCAACAATCTTGTACAAGTTTGATCAAGTTCATCTTCAAGATAATCCATAGTTTTTCATTGTTTCACATAAAACTATTTAGTGATTATGTTAAGTATTGCAAACTCTATTAAACTTGGTGAAATTTTCTAATTTGTATGTTCTTGATTAAGTTTAGATATGAACTTGCACAAAATATTTAACGTGTGAACATCACAAAATCTAAAATAAGGATTACAACAATGAGAATTGTGATTTCATTCATTCAATTTATAGGGTTATCAAATACTCACTCCTTTGTTCTCCAAAATGATCATTCCCTTTTTCTGGATTCCTTGCATCTTTATCTATCACACTTTTTCACTTTATTCTTCTTGTTTATAGCAACATTGACATGAGTCTCAAGATACTTTACAAATATTTTGAGAATGCCCCATAGCTCTCTTTCCCCTTGCCACATCCCAAGCCCAAAATAAGGTGATGTATCCTTTGTAGCATTAATTCTTGGAACAACATTTTTGAAATTGAGTGTGATTCTTAAAGAGAAGGTAACATAATTTTTATTATCATAAAACTTATGCATTAGGGATTATGCTCTAACATCCCATTCTTTCATGCATTTTTGCATGGTTTGAGAGATAAAGTGAACAATAATTATCTTCAATAAAAATAATATACTTGGTGGTTTTTATGAGTTATTTAATATAGTTTATTTTTTATGTGGATCTTGGGAAGTTCCAAATCATAAACATCTTAGATTAAGTAAAAAAATATGGATTCAATCATGCTATATTGTCATGTTCTTAGAGGTCAATAATGCAAGTAGGGTATCTTCATTGCTTTTATAGTATTTTGACATAATTATCACCCTTCAACAAATGCCTTGAGATATACTACAATTTCTTCTTTTCTAATGACATCGAGAATGAACATGATTCCCATGGTTGAGCATGATTAGGCTATGCTCAAAATATGGAATGGATATAATATGCAATGCTCATGCATTATACAGATACATAGATTACATCATCTCTTATATTTGTGTTCACATTAGATGTTTGATTTTTTCATTGTGTCTAATGTTTCATATTGTCATTTTAACACTTTGAAATTACTCCAAAAAAAATGTGACTCAATGGTTATGAAAATTTATTATTATTAATGTATATATAACCCATCTAAATGTTATATTTGAAATTGCAAAGTATGCCTATTATTACTTTATATTGAAATTTCAACTTATCTAACTAGTTGTTCATTAAATTTTAACATTTTAAATAATTGGAAGGGAAATATTTTATTTAGAATATTTTTTGAAGTGTGTACCTTGTTTTCTCTTGTTGAAGTATAACTATTTTTTCAACTTTTTTTCATGGAAGGGTTGAATGAATATATACCCTTCAATTAAAATTAAGAGTAGCCCTTCAAATTTGATCACTACTCATGAGTGAAGATGATAAACCTATGTTTACTTATGTCTCAAAATGACAAGGGGCATTGTTGGCTCAAGGTTTCAAACCTAGGATTCAAAAGGCTTTATCAATAAATACCACATAGACCCCATCATATTCAATCTTCAAGAATTGAAGAATGTCTCATCCAAGACACCATGAGAATCACAAATACTGTAGGTTTGACACAAATCATGAAGGAATAGTACAAACATGAGACATCCAACTCATAACCATACAATCATTTCACATTCATTCATGACATTTGTATGAGTGTAGTGCATAATAATACATAACAAGCATACATTCAGACAAGAATCCAAAAGATACATAGACAAATGTGTTTCATGCTTCTTTCATTAATCTCATAGTCATTCATATACATTTCAATACTTAGAGGGTTGAATCCTCCTCAAAGCACATTCAGAGTGAAAATAGCGACTAGCAATCCACTAAGAACTTGATCTACTTTTTCTCTCATATTCACATAACATTTCTTGAACAACTAGTGATACAGAACATAACAAAAACTGACATAAATACTTTTAACTAAAACTTTAAATCATCGCAACTAGTATAACAATGAACTACTAGTTAACTAAAAACCCAATCCTCACATATCTACATACATTTCCTTTATCATTACTGGAGTATGCCAATGATAACAACCTTGCTAACTCATCCACTACCTCTACCATGACTAGTCAAATTGTTACAAAAATGATTACAATAATTACCAAAAGTGTTTAATGATTTGGAATACATACATTTACAAGTCTTTTGACATATTACAAAACTAATTGATGCATACAAATTTTACTTTAGAAGTAGTACAAAACTAATTGATGCACACAATAGAACAATGTTAGTTGATGCAAGCGCTGAATCTTGGCGTGCAAACTCTTGACATGCATCCATTGTTGACTTGTGGGGCGCGGAGTTTTGCCAAAACCTTAGGATGCCTAGAGGCATCATTCGAACTAAAATGATGTTTTGGTTAAGTGGCAACATTAAGGTAACGATTTTATTTGCGCTATTTTAAATATCAACACCTAAATATTCTCACTTTTAATATGACGTTGATATAGTGTTATAGTTATAATTTTTGTATATTAAATTTTTATGGTATTTAGGTTCATTAATATTTATTTAAAATGGTGTAATAAATAAATGTTTGTTCATTAGTAAATATGACTTTAATAAATATTATAGATAATATAAATATTTAGTAGTTTGGTGTAATGGCGACTTTTGGATCCCGAGGATTTGGACTTTTTTAGTAGTACGAGTGACTTTATGTTTATAGTAGTATGAATAACTTTATGAATAATATAAGTTTTAAGAGGTGGGTTATTTATTTAAATTTTTTTATAAGGTGATTAGTAAATGTTTTTGTTATGATTTTAATTTTTTTTTAAAGTTTTGTGAATAATATTTAAAAATATTATACATATAAGTTTGATATAAATTTCTAAATATTATATTAATGTAATATTAATACTCAATAAAATTAAATTAATATATTCAATATAAATATGATAAATTTGATTATTAATTAGGTTCATAACAATAAGTTGATCCATATGATTGAATTATTTAATTTTATAATTTGTAACATATAATTATATTATTTAATTTTATAATTTGTAACATATAATTATATTAGTTATTATTTATTTTATGTATGGAATCATTCATATATATATATATTATAAATATATTTTTATGATTTTTTTTTTAAATATAAATATAATATGAGATATAAGGAAAACAATATAATATATACTATTGTATTTTATGAGATATAAGAGAAAAAATATAATATATATTATTGTATTTTATATTTCTTTCATGTAATTCCAAAATTTCTTCATCATATGGTTGTACAAATGAGAACTTCAATCAAAATAATGACAATTTTTTAAAAATAAAATATATAATATTTGAAGTTTAATTTGTTTTTATTTTTATTTTATGATGAAATTAAAATTATTTCCTTTATATCATTTATTTAATAAACCAGATTTTAAAATTAAAAATATATTATATATTTACTTATATATTTTTAAAACATATATATTCATTTATATTTAAAAATATATTATATATTTACTAATTTTTTTTAAAACATATATATTCACTAATGTTTAGTATTATCATGACTAAATTTACTGAAGTTAAAAATTATAAATATGTTTATTATAGTGACTAAATTTATTGAAGTTGATATATATTCACTTGTGTTTAGTATTATCATGACTACATTTATTTATTGAGGTTAAAAATTATAAATGTATTTATTATAATGACTAAATTTATAGAAGTTCTCAAGTATTGGATTTTTATTCACTGTAATTATGAAGACATATTTATTTTCTTCGTCAATATGAATAACTATAAAAATTTTACTATTTCCATTGATAGATGAGCCTTGAAATTTGTATATTTCCATTAATAAATAAGCGTCTAAATTTATATATTTGTCCCATCACGAGCATGGGAATATAACCAAAAAAAACTTGATTGAAATCAACCGTGAGTTGACCACCTAACCCACCACGATGGAGAGGATGTACAAGCAGGCTCAACCAACAGGAGAGCCTACCCAACAACGAGACAAGGTTCATCTTTGAACCCATCGTTTGGTTCATGAACTCATTCGATTGGTACCTTCCTTTGGTGGTCAACACCATTTATAACTCAGGAAAAGGGTAGAAAAACGCTCCGAGTCTCAACCCGTCCTGCTAGGGCACTTCATGATATCTGGTATCACGATATACCATGTGATTCAAATTTATCAAGATATATCACGTGATTCAAATTCTTTTGCAATGTTCCAACCTCAATCTCAATGTGGTTATTCTTATAGTTAACTATATATAAGACATAATCAATATTATAAATCATTAATTAATTTACAGTTAATTATAGAAGTAAATTACATGTAAGTTAGTTAACCATAGTGATCATAAAATTTATATATATAGATATAGATATAATATTTAAGTAGTACAAATGGGAACATTGTACTATATACAAAGAAATAAGTGAAACTTGCAATAAATAAATATTATAAATTTAGATTATGGACCATTATATACAAAGAAATAAGTGCAGCGTGCTATAAACAAACATTATAAATCTAGATCATGGACTACTATCCTTATGACCATTACCATTTTCATTAGTACTAGGATTTCATGTAGGAGACCTGTTATCCCCTACTTTCACGGATAACTAGGAGATTATGTCTTGAGGCCCACAGGTCCTAAACATGGAGTACCGAGAGACAGATCGACTTGAGTATGGCCCTGGAGGGCCCATCTTTTCTCCCTTTCAGCACTTCCACTTTGTCAGCAACAGTAACATCCATCACCTTTGACTTGGTCTTGCATTAGAGACGGTTCTTGCTCCATGAGGTAATGAGTTCGGGTATCATGGTATGTGTCACTCTAATCCTCAAAACCTTTGAATATGTGCATTTGATTCCTTTGTTTCTAACATGTGCTTGGATCTTCTGCTTGTCCACTTGACCATGTCTAGGGGGAATGACAAGATGCCTTTACAAGCTTGTGTCCATAGGTTTTGAGTTTCCACTGGAGGGATTTCGAAAGAGACATCATCTGTTCCCGTCACACATACCACTCTCCATTTTGTTTCCCACTCACCCATCTCATTACCTTGGTTTGGACATAGGGTTGATCATTCATGGGTTGTACCTTACCTTGTGGGAAGAATGGGCTAAAGGCCTGGGGGGTAAAAGTCGCTGACAATAAAAGCCTAAAAATAAAACCTCGAGATGCTTCGCCCAGGGATTCCCCAGAAAGAAATAAAAGGATTCTTAGCAAGAAACAAAGGGTCCCGTAGAAAAATAAATCAAGACCTAGTTGAAGGATGAGGGGTCTCATCATGAGCCAACTCATTACATCCATGGGTGCCTAACGGTATGACACTACCAACATCTGGTTACCCCGCCAGGGTAGTGGCTCTTGGTTGTATAGACAAGAGAAAGGGGGTCTCATCACGAGCCAACCTTTTCTCGTGAAAGTACTTGTGGGTAACATTGTCACTTCTGGTTACCAAGCTAGAGCAATGTCCCTTGACTAAATTCTTTAGAGAAAAAGCAATAAAAGATAAAAAATCAATAACACAAGACCTGGTCAGAGGATAAGAGGTCTCATCATGAGCCGACCTATTAGTTCCATGAGCATCTAGTGGTATGACACTACCAACATCTGGTCACCACACCAGGGTAGTGGCTGTTGGTGGCATAACCAAGAGAAAGGGGATCTCATCACGAGCCAACCTTCTCATTTCCATGAAATGTTTGTGGCTAACATTGCCACCACTGATCACCAAGTCAGGGGAGTGTCCTTTGATTAGCATCTTGGAAAAAATGAAGATTAAAAGGCATGAATGGGATTGGAAATATTTGTATCCATTAGAGGTACATCTCACCCTATATAGAGGCACCCATCGGTAAGCTATCCTTGCTATCACTGCACCCTTTGCCTAGACATCCCCATCCACTTCACCTACTTACATGACTTGGAATTGATAATTTCCAGGAACACTCATTTTCCAATAGACTCTAGCCCAATAGGACGTCTTGTCACTTTCCCAAAACTTGTATTACAGACTTGTATAATCTCTTTGAGCACTAGACTGGGGTGAAGGGGTTTTATGCACATGTTTAATAAATATTGATGATTATATGTGATTTACATTTCTATGATCCTTGTGACTTATGAGCCCATGAAGGGCGTAGTTGTTTATGTGCAGGATCATGCCCGACGAACAGGTACCGATGGATAGGTACACATGGGGAGATGATCAGTTTGGATTTCCATGGGGCTGAAGATCCCACTCGATGGATGTTGAGACCCCTGCAGAGGGCATAGACAAGGCAAAGCATTTGTACCAGGGAAGAGAAAAAGAATCCACCAGAGCCAGCTCAACAAATGTGTACCTAGGGGGGTTGAGCCCTCTACACAGGAATGTTGGCCTTGGAAGGCCCATGATGTCTCCCACGATTCCCATGATGTCACTCAACAATATGGACATCTTGGGAGGTAGATATGGCAGTATTGGCACGTGTGGCAGCTTGGAAAATCCCAAGGAGGGCTAACATTTTTCTCCAGGAGGATGCATTTTCCCTTGAAGGGGCTAACGTCACCCTAGAAAGGGGATGACATCTCTCTATTACTTCATTAGGGTTTAATTTTTAAACATTAAATGTAAAACAATATGATTTTAGTATTTTGACGTTGTCGGCCTTTTTATGATCTAAAAAGTAAATTTAGGTCAATGTACTGTATAAATTGAGGG
>SNQJ01S0008763.1:38630-82504 GCA_010110895.2 Picea sitchensis | reverse complement strand
CTAGTGCTGCCGTCATATTTTTGTTCAATAAACACCTATGTGGAGCATCTATTTATCTTTAAGCAATTGAATGATCAACTAAAGCATTGCTTCAAGTATTGTTACATTAGTGATTAATTGCCATTGTTTATTGTGAAGTGCCTTTAACATTCATTGAGAAGTAATATATATATATATATATATATATATATTGTAATCATTGTTATCTTGTAGACATTGATTTACTTCATCAATTGTTGCTCAATTGCTTACTATCAGAAAGTCATTGATTATATGAAGTACTAACCAACAAGCAAGCTTGCACATATAGTTTTATTGTTTCTTTGTCTCGGGTAGGTGATCTTATTGGTTATTACTTCGAGTTATCTTTATTGGCTATAAGCCAGACTTTCTGATCAAGTGGTGACTTGTGAGGGGGATTATTATCACTTAGCCTTGATAAAACCTTTTGCCTTCTCAAAACCCCAAGTCACCGGGGACATCTTCCCTGGGCCTTACCTCCCTAAATAGAAAGAACCTTCCCATAGAGGTGACAATGGGTGGGATTGGTTCAGTTACACCAATTTGACCTCTTTTCATCCGTCTTTTATCCTAACTACAAACTGTGTGATAACAAGACCCAACATCAATATCACATAAAAATAAAAATATTATTCATAATCACATATGAAAGTAAAATTTGAAATAAAGTTAATTAAATTTTAATACCAAATTTATGTTGACAATAGAATATTGGCTTCAAAGTGGACTTTCATCCCGGAGGATTTCATTTCAACTTGGTTAAAGTGCTTTGGGTCCCTCATCCACAAGATGTAACCCTAGAGACCCTTACCTGCCAGAAGAGTTCGAAACTCCCATTTGTGCACTCACAAACATCAACAACACCATGTTAGCGTCCCTAGATGGGTTGGTGGATCTCTAGGTTTTATGGACTCCTGACATAATTTGGATCTTAGTATTATAGTAGTGTAAGTTCTAAGACGTAGTGAAAGATAAGTGCTAGCCTTGAGAAGTTGTTGTCTCCATTATTTTCAAAAGAAGAAACTCTTCTAGCATAAAACTTAAAATATGGAGCAAGTTGTTTGTGCATTGTTAAAAGGTAACTTGTATATAGGGTATCTAAATACGCACACCCATGCTAGTACCGAGGACACCATGAACACCATACTACTTCCATGAAAACACGATATCTAACAATTAATAGAAAAGTATTATTATTATTAAAAATTAAATGAGCATTTCAATTTCAAATTATATACATGTATTTACATTGATTCATATGACTATAATAGATGAGACACTCATGGGATTGCATCATGATGCAAAATATTTTGGTGTCAGCCACATGCTCACATGATAGTGCATGTAATGACCCCGCCGTTAAGACACCAAGAGACAAACAACCGGTAATTTTTTTTTAATTGCATTCGGGATATACATTAATTAAAACAACAACGCTGACACAACTTCGAATTATTAATGAAACAATATTGACACAAATCAACATTCGTGACAAGAAGTTGTCACCTTACTACCATGAATAACAAAATACACATTGACGCATTAACACAATAAATAGCGACCCCTAAACAATGCATTCATACAATTAAATGATGACGCATAAAATTTATGAATCATAAATAAATAAAGATACCCAATAACACATCTCCCTAATCATCACTGAAATAATTAGCAATGCCATCAACGCATCAACGAAGGTTGGTGGCAACTAAATAGAATGAGAACAACAGATTAGCATGTCAAAGATATTCAAATTCATCAACCATAAACCACCATTAACATGGTGCACGAGAATTCATTCTCTAAAACATCTTAGACCATACAAAATCCATAGCGCAAAGCAGGTGTAGTTATAAATGAGGCGCAAATCCCAAACGCACCATGCCATTATCCATCATAATAAAATTCCATCTCGTGCAAAGGACTAAGATCTAAAACTGTAAAAACATTATAATTCAGTGTGCGCATGGATTTTTAACCCTTGACTAGTCATACATCACATCATTGAACTGCACATGAGCATTCTAATAACTACTTCACTCATCGATACTGCAAAGTCAAGCGCAAGAAGTAATAACCAACAACCATTCATTTCATTGACTTTACATTGCGTGTAAGAAGAAAAATATAAACATTTTAAAATGCATCATTCAATACCTTAAATTATCATGTGTGCAAGAAATAAACTAAGTTTAAAACCATTCAAAAATAAACCGAATAAACTATTCAAATAAATAACTAAACATCAAAATCATATTTCAATTTATTAAATTTTCATGCATGCAAGAGCATTTGACCTCTAAAACCATCATTCATCAACATAAAATATTCATTGCGCATGAGTAAAACAACTACATAACTCATTGTGTCAGCATTAATTTCCAGACACAAGATCAAGAAAATCACAACCAATCATACCTCAACATGTAAAACAAGGCACAAAGAATCTAATCACCCAATCATTTATTCATTAACATTATTCTAAGGTGCAAGAAGATATAAACACTTAATCATCTATACATCAATGTTATCCCATAGTCCAAGGAATAATCATCAATTCTAATTTCATGGTGCAAGGTAAACAAGTTTCTAAAACAAACATACATTCACATAGTTAATGGCACAAATGCCACCTGAGAAACATTCTCACCATGGCCCAACTACAAATGGCACATAAGAATAAATTTGACGCAATTAACACTTATGAAACATTCCACCAATGGTTCAACTAAATTTGGCATACAATAGTATGATTGACACATTTAGCAACTAAAAACATTCCAACTAGTTCATCTACAAATAACATTTATCCATATAATCGATGCATTTAGCACTAATTAACATGACAAGTTAAAGGTCCTTGACGATGGGTGAATACAAGGGAAGGTTTCAGTTGAATACCCTTCCTAGATCTCGCTTCCAGGTATGTGGGTTCCGGGTATGTATGTAACTTTATCCCCTCTATTCCAAGGTTTTCTTGAAATGTGTTAAGATAAAAGTTCACGATAAGGGCTACACCAAGAAAAAGGCACTCTATCGTTTCAAGGGAAACTATCTCGGAGGCCCACAAAATTGAAGCACAAGCCCTTGGCTAAGGTAATGACATTCATAGGACCTTTTACTAGTTGAACATGTGTAAGTCTCAAATTTCGTTCCTATTATTTCGTTGATAGACTATCTCCTTTCGCAGGTAGATTAAATTAAGCCAAGGTATTATACAAGAAAAGGGGAAAAGTGGATGGATCCCAAAACATGTTCTCAAGGATTCAAGCGTGGGAAAAAAATAAATTTTGGCAGAACTAAAAAGGATTTCAGGAGTAACGAAGATCCACAACACATAAATAATCAAGCTAAATACTATCTACCAAGAATTTAGGGATTTCGTGTTATAAAAGAATGGTCCTTCGCTTACAATAAAGAATATTGTGGACTAACAAGTAAAATCTATTAGCTGTCAAGGATTCCTCATCATTAATAAATGGAGGTTAGACGCTAGACCAAGGGCATCTCCAACGATGACTTCCATTCTCACTCCATGCACAAGGAAATGCTCCCTTAAGGAAGGAAATCACCACTATCATCGTTGGTTGTTAATGAGACTGGCTGGTGCTTGAAATAACACTGAGAGGGATAAATACCAACGTCGGTCGATGAGGTTCGAACAGGGTGGTCCCCCCTTTTGCTGGAGGAACAATCGTTGGTAGGAATCGATTGACAAGGGCCATTTAAATTTATGACAGTCAACAACCAAACGGGTTCCAAAAGATGCATTCTTGGTTAAGGCACTGGAAACACAGGTTTAACGGTCACCTTTTTAATCACCCGAATTTCTTGTGAGCCCTTTCCTGGCGGTTCGCTAACCAAGAGGTGTTGTGCAAATTATGCTGTGCAATAATAACCCAGCACATTTATTGGGATACGAACTGGGACAACGCTGAGCTATGATTCATTCCTTAAGAGTCAGGATTTTGGGTGTAAGTGTTAGAGAGAACAAGCAGAAGGGTTGTGTGAAGGTGAATGTGACCAGACAAGGATTGCTCGTCGTACCCAAGAGGTAAGAACTCAAGTGCATTTGTGTAAAATGCTGTAAAAAAAACTTGCAAACGCAGAGGCTCGGAAAAACACAAAGTTTAACGCCAGTTCCAACAGAAGGGACGGATGGAAACGCAACGAACTGCTCGTGTGTTGTTGGGGTGTTCTTCCTTCACGTAGAGAAGGATACAATCGACCAGAGTGTTAAGTTGTAATGTTGGGTGAAGTCTTTAAAAACGCAGAGGTAATATTAATTCTCCCAGATGGTGAATCGCATGGATAATTATGCGCAAAGATGAGCAGCAAATAACAAAATCGTTGGGCAAATTTTAGCNAGGTGCAAGAAGATATAAACACTTAATCATCTATACATCAATGTTATCCCATAGTCCAAGGAATAATCATCAATTCTAATTTCATGGTGCAAGGTAAACAAGTTTCTAAAACAAACATACATTCACATAGTTAATGGCACAAATGCCACCTGAGAAACATTCTCACCATGGCCCAACTACAAATGGCACATAAGAATAAATTTGACGCAATTAACACTTATGAAACATTCCACCAATGGTTCAACTAAATTTGGCATACAATAGTATGATTGACACATTTAGCAACTAAAAACATTCCAACTAGTTCATCTACAAATAACATTTATCCATATAATCGATGCATTTAGCACTAATTAACATGACAAGTTAAAGGTCCTTGACGATGGGTGAATACAAGGGAAGGTTTCAGTTGAATACCCTTCCTAGATCTCGCTTCCAGGTATGTGGGTTCCGGGTATGTATGTAACTTTATCCCCTCTATTCCAAGGTTTTCTTGAAATGTGTTAAGATAAAAGTTCACGATAAGGGCTACACCAAGAAAAAGGCACTCTATCGTTTCAAGGGAAACTATCTCGGAGGCCCACAAAATTGAAGCACAAGCCCTTGGCTAAGGTAATGACATTCATAGGACCTTTTACTAGTTGAACATGTGTAAGTCTCAAATTTCGTTCCTATTATTTCGTTGATAGACTATCTCCTTTCGCAGGTAGATTAAATTAAGCCAAGGTATTATACAAGAAAAGGGGAAAAGTGGATGGATCCCAAAACATGTTCTCAAGGATTCAAGCGTGGGAAAAAAATAAATTTTGGCAGAACTAAAAAGGATTTCAGGAGTAACGAAGATCCACAACACATAAATAATCAAGCTAAATACTATCTACCAAGAATTTAGGGATTTCGTGTTATAAAAGAATGGTCCTTCGCTTACAATAAAGAATATTGTGGACTAACAAGTAAAATCTATTAGCTGTCAAGGATTCCTCATCATTAATAAATGGAGGTTAGACGCTAGACCAAGGGCATCTCCAACGATGACTTCCATTCTCACTCCATGCACAAGGAAATGCTCCCTTAAGGAAGGAAATCACCACTATCATCGTTGGTTGTTAATGAGACTGGCTGGTGCTTGAAATAACACTGAGAGGGATAAATACCAACGTCGGTCGATGAGGTTCGAACAGGGTGGTCCCCCCTTTTGCTGGAGGAACAATCGTTGGTAGGAATCGATTGACAAGGGCCATTTAAATTTATGACAGTCAACAACCAAACGGGTTCCAAAAGATGCATTCTTGGTTAAGGCACTGGAAACACAGGTTTAACGGTCACCTTTTTAATCACCCGAATTTCTTGTGAGCCCTTTCCTGGCGGTTCGCTAACCAAGAGGTGTTGTGCAAATTATGCTGTGCAATAATAACCCAGCACATTTATTGGGATACGAACTGGGACAACGCTGAGCTATGATTCATTCCTTAAGAGTCAGGATTTTGGGTGTAAGTGTTAGAGAGAACAAGCAGAAGGGTTGTGTGAAGGTGAATGTGACCAGACAAGGATTGCTCGTCGTACCCAAGAGGTAAGAACTCAAGTGCATTTGTGTAAAATGCTGTAAAAAAAACTTGCAAACGCAGAGGCTCGGAAAAACACAAAGTTTAACGCCAGTTCCAACAGAAGGGACGGATGGAAACGCAACGAACTGCTCGTGTGTTGTTGGGGTGTTCTTCCTTCACGTAGAGAAGGATACAATCGACCAGAGTGTTAAGTTGTAATGTTGGGTGAAGTCTTTAAAAACGCAGAGGTAATATTAATTCTCCCAGATGGTGAATCGCATGGATAATTATGCGCAAAGATGAGCAGCAAATAACAAAATCGTTGGGCAAATTTTAGCTGCTGAGAGGAAGTAAAAACAAAGAGAAAATCATTGGTAGGAAAAATGCCATAAGGGAGAAATCGTGTGGGTTATCTAAGCAATAAAATATCTCTGTAATAGATGGACAAAGAAAGTAAATAAATCTAATCCAGTGAGGTAAAAATCTAGTTCCAGGGTGATTCTTAAAAGGAAAACACAATGAAACTCCACGAAGATTCACCTAGCAAAATAAGAGAAAAGTAGAGTAAAATCTGGGAAAAATGATGAGCAAAACTTCTTAACTCAAGCATGGGATCTCACCCAGTAGCAAAATGAAAGGTTAAAAACAACAATCAAATCCCTTTAAAACCTCAGAGTAAGGGATCTCGCTAAGTCGGAAAACTATTGGTTTAAAACAATGTTCAAATCCTAATAATCGAAAATGGAGGGCCGCCCATCAAAAAATTATCTAAAATTTAAACAACATCAAAAACTCACCCGGCTCGAAATTAGAAAAACCATCACAATTACCACAATATTTGAGTCCATATACATTTTTAACTTGATTACCAATACAAATTTACACATGCATACCTTAACCGAAGGCGTGGGATCTGAGATGGTTGTCCGGCGCTTGCACTCCATCCATCTCCTACGTGCTAACGGTTGAGACCTCACCAATACCTCCCAACCAACGCTAGGGGTACTCTTCTTCCCCCTGAGCCCCCAGAGCTGCAAAGGGGCCACACACACAAACCAAAGAAAGCTAGCTCCCAGCATGCCTCGCAAGGTCGAGCTACCATTCTCTAATCGAGTTGGGCATCCCAACTTCTACAAGAAAAATCAGTCAAGAAAAATATCAGCAACGTAACCTTATGCCTACCAGACATGATCCATTCTCCTCCTCCTCCATTTATTTTATAGAGTTTTCTTAGTGACTTCTTGCGAAAACATACACTAAATTATTTTTATTAATTTATTATTATGAATATTCTTCCCCATACACTTGTCACTCGATCCCTTAGTTGCACAAGAATTTCATTTAATTAATTAATTTAAATTTCCAATTTCCTTCACCTACCTAAAAGCATTCTTAGAAATGCTCCTCGATGTCCCTTTATTCCCTCACATTCCATTAATGAATGATGCCTTTCTTAAAGCTTAGTTGAGTTCGAAATTGGAAAGTTCTCTAGACTTGAATCCCTACTATGTTCCACATTCCTTTTGTATTTAAGTTTCCCCTTTTTGGTCTAAATTCTAAATTAGCAGGTTTTGCACATAGCCAACAATTAATCTTTTAAATAATTTAATCCTCCATTAATTTTTTTTAAATTTTATTTTTACCCCCATTTTCTTCACCCCCCCCTTTTATTACTTGCTTAAGTAATTTTTAGTTCTCATGTCTTACTTAGACCTAGGATTTAAATTCAACTAGGCTCAGCAAAATTTATTTTAAGGGAAATTTTATAATTTTTAAACTTTACTCATGCAACAATTATCTTAAGGCTGACCAGGTCAAACTGAGATATTATTTTCTAAGTACCTAGGTTCATTGACTCACAAGTGTTAAAAGCATGATGTGCCCTTCAAGACGCACTACGTGCTCCAAGGGTGCCACTCGCCTTTTGACTGATTTTGGTAGACGTCAAGCCCTTGGAGTCAATACTTTATTCGGTGACCTTGTGGGAGACTAAGGGGAGACTAAGGGCCTCTAAGGAATAATGACCCTTCCTTATTGCGGACCCCTTAGAATCTTCGTGAGTCATATGTTATATATGCAATAACAAAACACTCAAACCATAAACATTCCTCTCCCTGACTCAATCCGGAGTCCAACGAGGTCCATCGATGCCAGCAACATCCTTAATCAGTCCAGAGTCCTGGACACTCACGATAAACCATTCAATAGCACATGTCGATACAAATATAATCAAATAACATATCATCATATCCAAAACATCATCATAATCCATAAGTGAAACAATCAATCATATAAGGAACCAGATCACTTGCACGCAAGTGTCCTCAAAGAATAAGTCCAAACATGTGTGCGCAAGAGAAAGATGTTACAGTGCCATTGACAACCCCCTTTAACTAGACCTTTTTGCGAAGACACAAAATTTATACACCGAGGTCAATAAATACATAATAATCATTGTTCAACAATTGATTGATAACTATATTTGATGATTGTTTAAAAAATTGTACCTCACTAACTTGAAACTAAGGTTGAGTTCCCATATCTAAGAGGGTGACAATATGTGCATGTTTGGGATAAAATTCCAGTTCAATATCATCAACAACACCCTTGTATTTACCCTATACAACAAGAATGGGTGACATGTGAAAAAATTTACAATGAAATAACCAATTGTAAATATGTAAGCACATAAACAAATTGTATTTGAACTTATAGAACTCAACAATATACTAACCAAGTCTCCATTTATTGTAAGTGGACGAGAATCCTCTAAATGAATTCAATACCACGAAGCAATGTAGATATTTGCATGTTATTAAAAAAAAATCAATCAATGTGTTGATTCTACATGTACTCCCATGATAAATTAATGACTAATAATGATAACTTAAGCATTTACATAACTCTATAAAACTAAAATTGGTCCCTAGGATAGCCTACTTCTCTCTCACAACTAAAAAATATGAATCAAAGAGTCTCACAATTTAATATAATACATCCTTCTAGGATACAAAATAAACTACATTAATGTCCACCTGTTCCACATCAGGGTGTGTTAAAACAAGTGGTATTCTATATATCTCCCTAGATAATGTAACTAAAAGACTACCTAATGTAGTGTGCCTCATTTCTATCCACCACATCCCTCTCATAAACTCCAAGCTTGCATAAGTATACAAACTAATCTATTATAAAATATAATGACACCTCTTCTCATAAGACAAATTAATCTATTATAAAATAGAATGACACCTCATCATGGTCTGGGAACATGCTCCACACTCTAATGAATATATCATACACATGAGGAACTTCAACTTCAATTCAAGGTCCAATGGGACAACTATAGTCTGCACTCAACGACCTGGGAGGATGCATATGATATGCGCCAACAATTTCCATTTTTGTTTGATAGATAGACTTATGACACCGTGATACACATGATTTCAGCACTTATATACTGTGAAACTTCGGGATGAAGTTTAGGCCAAGAGGGGTTGTATGTAACATCCCTCTCTTGCATGCACTGAGTGCACTTATTCTTTGAGGACACTTTATTGCAAGTCATCCAGATTATTATACTATTAGTCGTTGATTATGATTATGAGGCTTTGTGGATGTGATTATATGTTATTTTGTTGTATTGACTTAGACAGGTGCTATTGACTCGGTTCTCTTGAGTGTGTAGGATTTGGACCTTGAGGATGTTGAGGCATCGATGAAACCCTTGGACTCCGGATTGAGTCAAGGAGTGGACTATTGGGGTTTGATTGTTCTATATATGACATATGTGCATCTGATTAGAGGTTATGATTGTGGATTTTATTCTGACATGATTCATTGATGATGCAAGCTAATGGTAACTTGCCGACTAGAATCACATGTGGAGTAGAGGGGTAACGCACGACTACCAGAGAATTGGAGGGAGAGGTGTGGACACCATCCCTGCGATAGCCTACTAGCACTCCCACTGTGGCTTGAACTGTAGGTTAATGACTACCTAGTTTGCTAAGACCCACGATGCCATGAGGGAAGACTGCTACAGTCGCTCATGGTGATTCTGAGGGGCACGCAATAAGGTAGGGGAATTATTCCTTAGAGGCCCTTAGTCTCCCACAAGATCACCTGGTGGAGTATTGACTCCAGGGGTTTTTGATGTCTACCAAGTCAGTCAAGAGGCGAGTGGCACCCTTGGAGCATGTAGTGCATCCTGAAGGGAACGTCGAGCAAGGGAAACAAAAAGAGGTGAGAATCATCCTTGGAGCACGTAGTGAATCTTGAAAGGCATGTCGTGCAAGGGAAACAGAAAGAGGCGAGTGGCACTCTTGGAGCACGTAATGCGTCCTAAAGGGAATGTTGCACAAGGGAAACAGAATAAGCTGAGTGGCACCCTTGGAGCACCTAGTGCGTCCTGACAGGCAAGGCGTGTTGTTAACTAATAAGTGAATAAACTTAGATGGCCTTAGAAAAAATAATGTGATAAGAAATATTTAAAAACAATTTCCCTAATAAAATGTCGCCCAACCCCGAAAATTAAAATCTAGGTCCGAAGTAATACTTGTGGTAAAAAAAAAAAAACAATAATAATCATCATTAAACATGTGACGAAAAGGGGGTAAGAAAATCGATTAAATTATTAAAATCAAATTATTGAGGGATTTAAAATGTTAAAAGGGAAATGATTGTTTTGTTACACATGCTAATTAAAATTTATTAATTAAAAAAAGGGGGGAAAATATAATTTTCTACACTTGCTAATATGAGTTTTAGATAAAAGGGAAAGAGGGAAATTTAAAAGAATTAAGAAACTAAGGGAAAAATGGGGAAACATAAAGAGAAAGGGGAAACATAAGGAAAAATAAGAATGACTAATTTAGGAAGGAATCTTGCCTTTAAGAACTTTCTAAATTGAACTCAACTAGTAAATTAGTAAATGGGTAAGTCATTAAAATGTGTAAGGGAATATGGGGACACCTAGGAGAGATTATAGGAATGATTTTAGGTGGGTGAGGGAAATAGGAGTAATTAAATAATTAACGAAATTAATTTTTGGTGCAATGAAGGGGATGGGTGACACATGTACGGGGAGGATTTTTCTGAATTAAATTATTGAACATTAAATTAAATGGGAAATTGGGAAATAAATGACTTAGAAACTCTATATAAAAGAGGGAGGTGGAGGAGGATAGATCTCTTCTTTTATGTGTAACGTTACAATCCATAATTTTAGACTTGACTGACTTATCTTGTGGGAGTTGGGATACCCTGATCGATGAGGAGTGGTATCTCAACCTTGTGAGGCGAGGTGGGAGCTAGTTATTCTTTGGATTAGTGTGTGTGGCCCCTTTGCGGCTCAGGGGGCTACGGGGGAAGAAGAGTACCCCTAACATTGGTTGGGAGGTACCGGTGAAGTCACATCGGTCGACAAGCGAGACAGGGATGGAGCACGTGGAACAACGACTCAGAGAGGGGGACTTGGGCTATGATACACATGCGTTTATTCTATAGGGTAGATTACTATTGACTTTACACTTTCATTTTTGTAATTTTAATTGTGTAAAGAAAGTGTTTGACTTATCATTTTAATTGAGAACTTAATTTCCCCATAGCTTTAAGATCGTTACTTGACTTGATTATGTTGGAAATCAATCCCTGAATGTTGTGATTGTTCTATTGGTTTTATCGATTTGTTGTGAATAGTTGTGGTTTTTACTTCATCCTCATCCCTAGATCATCAGTCCACGCCTGAGAAGTCGGCCAGGAGCCAGATCGACGATCATCATTTCGGTGTTAATAGACCTATAGATCCTAATGCCCTACTTTTCTATGCGTGGATGATGAGAGAAGGATGTTTTTCCTAGTTGTCTACCCCTGTTGATTGATTCATGGTTGAGCGTTTGGTCTTGCGCTTCCTTGTGTTTGATTTTTCTTCCTTGATTGATTCATTTCCGAACGGTTATCTTCTACGTCGATCTCTACATTGCAATGAGTTCAACATTTATAACACCTATGCATTTGACCTCTATGTTTTCTTGGGATTTTCTTTGGTTATGTCACCTCTGCATTCTAAATGATCCCGACGTTGATCATTGTGTTTCATTAATCTTTTCATTTTCAATACATTCAACCACGAGTTGTCCTTTGCAAATTATTACATTTCATTGGCAATTTACTCGGCGTTTGTTCCTCCACAAGTTGTTTATCTGAGTTACATCAACTAAATTCGACAACATGCTTTCCACAACTTAGTTACACATTTACTTGAATGTATTTTAATTATTTTTCTCTGTGTTTTAATTGCTTAAACTGATTATCTTTGCGCTTTAAAGATACATCTCCGTGTTTTTTTTTTGTCGATAAAATTGCTGCATTGGAAAGGTAAAACGTCCCTGCGTTATGATTGGTAACCTATCTACAATTAATGTGATTTTTTCTCTACAATTGCTTACTTCTTACCCAATGATTCAGTTTTATTGAAGAGTTGTCCATTAAATGATTGTTGTGTATTTATTTTTTTCAAAACGATTTGTTGTGTATTCTAAATTTTATTTAAATGAATGGCTGTATAGTCTCCTTTATTTAAAAGTTTTTAAATGGTTGTTGTATAGCACACTTGTTGTACACGTTTGTTGATTAACGATTTGGTGCATAACGTTTCCTGTTAAAAAGGTGATTGTTGTATAATGATAGCAGTTGGTCGGCAACTCCTTAAACATTTTTAAATGGTTGTTGTATATCATTTTTATAACAACTAGATGGATAACGCCCTTCCTTAAATGATTTGTTGAGCATGAATCTCCTCCATCTTAGCTCACACATGTTTTCTCAGTATGTGCAGTATCCAAGTGTGGCACTGCCAGTCGGGCTAGTTGTCCATATTGGCTTGCAACTTCATCTATTACCACGGATTCTACTACTGTTTAATTTCATTTACTGTTACACCGATTTTTAATGCCTCAAAATTTAATTATTACTCCACTAAAATTTGATTGATAATTGACTTATAGTTACGCGTATAACTACCTCGTGGTTTCCGCATGATTAGTTAACTCAGATATTTGTTCTTGAATACACTCATAAATTTGTTTGCAATTAAAAGAATGTTTTACTTTGATAGCTATTTCAGATAGATTTGCGTTTGCACCTAAATGGTATATAAAGATAGGTGGACAATCTTTAGACCCTTATTTCTTGCTTGCCAACATCTTCCTTGTTGCCACTACTTCCATGATATGTTATTGTGCAACACTCTAATTCAAGCAATCCTTGTTTTAATAATAAAGTGTAAACAACATCTCGAGTGGACACATAGAACAATACCATACCCTTATGATTTAATTTCAATTTATAGACTCATAACTAATGTTGTTTTAATAACTAGATTGCATATTTCCATTTAAAGATTCCTAGATGTTTTTAGTTCTAATTTAAAAATCGTTTGAAAAGATGCTTAGGATTTTCGCAACCCTTATCATCATTTGAATTTCTACACCACTACATTTTATCCTGGTCGATACATCGTATGTTTATATTGTACAGTTGGATGAGGGTTGCAGGTTATGAAAAGATAAATTGGGTTGCAGAGGTTGTATTGGTTAATGCCATAGTTGATAGGGAAGCACTGCTATTTTAGATAATATTTTATTATTGTTAAACGATAATTTATTTGTTTTAGGATGCTTCGTTTCTTTCATATTTTTTTTAAGATTGATTTAAAAAAAATAGAAGGTAAGGAAGATATTGTTTTTGGTTGATATCAACCTGGAAAATTTAAAGTGGTTGAATTATGGGTCAATAAACAATTTTGAATGGAAGGGTGAAGGATACCCTCAGACGTTTTAATTTGAACATTAAATTATGATTGGTTACATCAGTTAATCCCTATGAGAGATGTGATATCATTGGGTTATAGGTGATTATGTTAGGGGATTGATATGTGTCATATGCTTCAGGTTGGAATTTTAATGGCAGATGGTCATCTGTTGTTAGACCTCAGGTGACTGCCTTGTAAGAAACAAGAAGGCTATCTGGTTCTTTGCGCAAATTAAAATTTATCGAACGTAGTTATCCTACTTCATTTCTAGTTGGTTGGTTGAGTGCTTCATTATCATTTTTGTTTATTGTATGACAGTTAAGTTTGCATTTCTGGCATTTGGTTCATGTCACGACTGAAGGTTTGCTTTGGTTTATGTTGCGCCCTAGTTACAATCGTGCTCATCACCATGTGGTAACATGATTCCTTATGATTGGGTGATTGCGCGCATGACCAGTAAGGGATCCCGTTGACTAAGACTTGGGTCTTGTGCTTCCTGATGATGATAGTCACTACTGTGATTGATGTTGGTACTTGGTTTTGTAACACCTGTTTGTGATTGGTGTCACTCATCATAAATGGTTCTAGTTACTGCTCGTCGAAGTTATTGTGAAAGGATTGTTGATATTTCCCTTTATCTTGTAGGCATTGTCTTGCTTGTGTCAAGAGGGTAGCCATCTTATTGTTATAATGTATTATCGCATGTTTCATCAGGTTATAGGGTTCAACAGTTTTCGTCATTGCCTTCTTGCCTAAAAACAAAAAAAATTACACTTTTTGTTTTTCTTGCAGTCGTAATGATTGAGGTCGTTACATATGGTATCAGAGTGGGTTCAACCCTACGACTATGGATTGCCAGTATTTCCACTACAGTAAACCCTTGAGTATTAACCTAGCGCTAATTAAAAAATTTAACCTGTCCATTCGGTGATCTCGATTAGAGGACGCCACAGAGTTTTGCTGTGTGGTGCCATGGAAGGAGGTGCGACACCTCCAAAAGTGCCTGCATCCTAGGGTTCTAACCCCGAGGGGGACGAGCAGGTTCTTGGGCAAGAGAAGATAGCGATGGGTGATGTGGTTGGTTTGATGAGGTCTTTTCAGTGGATGTTTGAGGCATCGATTATCCGTTTGGATAGAGATGAGGCCAGGGTGCTAACACTTGAGGGTCCACCGTGCGCTCTGGTTGGTACTGGTAGCATTCACCACGAACTCGAGAAGGTCCAATTTCTCAAGTTCTTTGGTGCCCCAGACAACGTAGCTACTGAGGCATGGTTGGAGAATATGGAGATGTGTTTTTCACTTTGCGACTATACCTCCAACATGAAGGTCTACGTGGCGGTCTTTCAACTCAAGGGGAGTGCTCTTCTATGGTGGAAGACACTCCTGCCCCAATTGAACATGGTTGTCAAAGACGTGTTATGGAAACTGTTTCAGGAGTGGTTCAAGGAGAGGTAGTTTTCTGAGGAATTCAATGAGCATCAGTTCAACGAGCTCAACGCCTTGCGACAGGGCGGTCGTATGGTGCCGAGTACTAGGCTTGTTTTCGGGGCTGCTTTGATGTGCTCTGCACCAATTTATAGAGAAACTTAAGGTCAACATGTTTTTGTTTTTACTTAATGTTATCTTTCATCTTCTACTTCAGGTAATAGGAATATTGGACCGAAGAAAATGTGTTGGAATGTGGGGAGCCACATTACCAGCTTGACTGCCCAGTGGAGAGGACTAGAGTGGATGGATTATCTGAACCCACTACTGTGGGAGATTTTGGCAAGGCCCATCAGATTCATGCAGCGGTGAATAATCCACAGGAAGAGAACCAGTAGACTATGCTTGAGATGTCAGGTACCGTCTCTGACCAGACCCTTAGTATTTTAATAGATCTCAGTGCTACCGAGAGTTTCATTTCTGGTGCAACGCTAAAAAGGATTAAGGTAAAGGAAGTCGAACAATATGAGTTTAGATTTGTAGAGATGGCTTCAAGAGCCAAACATAAGGTTGGAGGTAAGGTTACAGGATGTACCCTTAACTTCGGAGAGTATGTCACGAGGGCCAACTTGTACATCACGATCTTAGGATCTTATGGCATCGTGATCAGTATGCACTGGTTGGAGTCGCATGAGGCGATACTCAACTGTAAGATGAAACGATTGATCTTGGTTGATGATGAGGGACAAAGATGCGTGATTGTAGGTCAGAACCAAGGAGTTTCCATGAGTTTTATTTCTTCCTTGTAGTTACGAAAGAGCATGCGCAAAGGATGTAAGATTTATGTGATCCTTGTGTTAAACGAGAAGGGAGTAGTGGAAGGTATAGAACACCTTCTTGTGGTTAGAGAGTTTGTGGACGTCTTCCCAGAGGATTTACTTGGGATGTTGCTAGAGTGGGAATTGGAGTTTACCATAGACTTGAAATCGGGGACTGAACCGATAGTGAGAACACCTTATTGTATGTTGACCCCTGAGTTACATGAGTTGAGAATGCAACTGAAGTAATTGCTGGACCTGGGATTGATATGTCCAAGTGTGTCACCATGGGGTGCGCCTATTATCTTCATACAAAAGAAGGATGGGTCGTGGAGGCTCTGCATTGACTACCATCAATTGAACAAGGAAACGATCAAGAATCAATATCAATTGCCAAGGATTGATGATCTTTTCGATCAGATGAAGGGTGCGATGGTATTTTCAAAGATCAATTTGCGATCAGGGTATCACCAGTTACGAATCAAGGAGGATGATGTCCCTAAGACCTCCTTTAAAATGAGGTTTGGTCATCACGATTTTACCGTTTTATCCTTTGGAATGACAAATGCCCTAGAGTTATTTATGAGTTTGATGAATGAGGTGTTCTGCAAATACTTTGACAAGTTTGTCCAAGTATTCATTGAAGATATTTTGATTTACTCTTGAATGATCAAGGAGCATGACAAGCACTTGCACTTGGTACTATAGTGTATGCGAGAGAAAACATTGTATGGGAAATTTTCCAAATGCTTGTTTTATCAATCGAATATTCACTACTTAGGGCATGTCATCTTCGATGAAGGTATCATCATGGATCTAGCAAAGGTCGAGCCTATTATGGAATGGCCTACACTGACGAATGTCCCAGAAGTGTGTAGCTTCATGGGTTTAGTAGGATAATACCGACGGTTTGTCAAGGGATTTTCAAAGATAGCAAATCTGATCATGAAATTGCAGAAGAGGAACAAGAAGTTTGTTTGGACCAAGAAATTCGCGGAAGCATTTTGGAGGCTCAAGAGATGTTGACAACAACACCGATACTAAAGGTCCCTGATGTGGATGCAGACTTAATGGTATGCACTGACACTTCCAAGGAAGGATTAGGCGGAGTCTTGATGCAAGACGATCGAGTGATCACTTACATCCCGAGGAAACTAAGAAGGCATGCAGAGAACTATGTGACACATGATTTGGAGTTGTTAGAAATTGTATATGACTTGAAGGTTTAGGGACCCTACCTTGTTGGATGAAAATTGGAAATAAAGACGGACCACAGTGGACTACAACACATCTTTATGCAAAGTGACATTAATGCGCGACAACGATGTTGGTCAGAATTTCTCAGCGAGTACAATTTCGAGATTTCTTACATAAAAGGAACAGTGAACCGAGTGGCATATGCATTGAGTCAGAGACCACGCATATTTTCGATGTTGCATCTTCAGATGAATCTATGTGAAAATATTCTAACTTTACAATGCGATTATGACTAGTACAAAGAGGTCGAGGATTTTATTGGAAAAAACACAATGATGGTACCAAGATTTGAAGGATTTACGTTTGACAACGATGGATTATTGAGGTTTAAAAATTGGATTTACGTACTGCCAAATGATGATTTGAGGAGTTTGATCCTAAACGAGGCTCACAGAGCAGTGTACATGGTTCACCTGGGAATCAAGAAGATGAGGGCGGACCTTAAACCCTTATTCTTCTGGAAAGGAATGAAGGTAGACATAGTCAACTTTGTGGCTAGATGTCTAGAAAGTCAGCAGGTGAAGGTTGAACATAGACATCCAACAGGATTACTTCAGCCACACGCTATTCAAGAATCGAATGGGAGGTTATTTCAATGGATTTCATTGTTGATTTCCACTGACGACGTGGAGACACGACTCGATTTTTGTGGTAGTTGACACTCTGATGAAGAGTGATCATTTTATTCCTGTGTGTACGACGTATCAGGCACCTGACATAGCTAGATTGTTCATAAGTGAGATTGTGAGGCTACATGGCATGCCTAAGAGGATTATATCTAATCAAGGATCGGTGTTTACCGGATGATTTTGGACTAGTTTCCAAGAGGCCTTGGGAACCCAACTTAACTTTAGTACTGCGTATCACCCAAAGACTGATGGGTAGACTGAACGAACAAACCAAATCTTGGAAGACATGTTGCGCATGTACATGATGGACCAACAAAAGCGTTGGGAAGAATTCTTGCAACTGGTAGAATTTTCTTATAACAACAGTTACTAAAGCACCATTAAGATGGCACCTTTGAAGTTCCTTTATAAGAGACCATGTCGGACACCTTTGAGTTGGGATCGGCTTGAGGATAGGGTCCTGATTGGACTAGAAGCAATCCAAGAAATGGAAGATCAAATGCAAACAATAAGATGAAGGATCAAAGAAGCACATAATCGACAGAAGAGTTATGTCGATGCACACTGTGTCGACCGTAGTTACGAAGTTGGCGATCGAGTCTTCTTGTGGGTAAAACCGCATAAGAGTTCGATCAGTTTTGGAAAGGGAGCTAAACTCTCTCCTAGGTTCATGGGACCTTTCAAGTTTATGGAGAGGAAGGGGCCCGTGGCCTATTGACTAGCCTTGCTTGATTCTTTGAGGCGTATGCACGATGTTTTTCACATATATGTTTTGAGACATTATATTAGTGATCCTACACATGTTACCGACATGAGTTCCTTGTAGGTATTAGATGAGGGGGGCGTTCATTGCTGAGCCGATCTGCATCCTAGATCATCGCATTTGACATCTATGATGTCGAATAGTAGATCAGGTCAAGGTCCAGTGGGACAACTATAGTCCACACTCAGCGACCTGGGAGGATGCATATGATATGCGCCAACAGTTTCCATTTTTGTTTGATAGATAGACTTATGACACTATGGTACAGATGATTTCAACACTTATATACTGTGAAACTTTTGGATGAAGTTTAGACCAAGAGGGGGTGTATGTAACATATATCTCTTGCGCGCACTGAGAACACTTATTCTTTGAGGACACTTGCTTGCAAGTGATCCAGATTATTATACTATTGGTTGTTCATTATGATTATGAGGCTTTATGGATGTGATTATATGTTATTTTGTTGTATTGACTTAGAGAGGTGATATTGACTCGGTTCTCATGAGTGTGCAGGATTTGGACCTCGACGATGCTGAGGCATCAATGAAACCCTTAGAATTTGGATCGAGTCAGGGAGCGGACTATTGGGGTTTGATTGTTCTATATATGACATATGTGCATCTGATTAGATGTTATGATTGTGGATTTTATTCTGACATGATTCGTTGATGATGCAGGCTGACGATAGCTTGCCGACCAGACTCACATGTGGAGTAGAGGGGTCACGCACGAATACCAAATAAGTTGAGGGAGAGGTGTGAAAAACAACCATACCACAACCTACTAGCACTCCCACCATGGCTCAAACTGTAGGTTAACGACTACCTCGTTCGAGAAGACCCATGATGTTATGAGGGCATACTATGAAAGTCGCTCACGATGATTCTTAGGGGCATGCAATAAGGCAGGGTCCTTATTCCTTAGAGTCTCTTAGTCTCCCACAAGATCACTTGGCGGAGTATTGACTCTAGGGGTTTTTGATGTCTACCAAGTCAGTCAATAGGTGAGTGGCACCCTTGGAGCACGTAGTGCATCCTGAAAGGCAGGTCATGCAAGGGAAACAAAAAGAGGTGAGTGGCACCCTTGGAGCATGTAGTGCATCCTGAAAGGTACATCACACAAGGGAAATAGAAAGAGGCGAGTGGCACCCTTGGAGCATGTAGTGCGTCCTGAAGGGCATGTCGCGCAAGGGAAACAAAATGAGGCGAGTGGCACCCTTGGAGCACCTAGTGCATCCTGACGGGCATGCCACATTGTTAAATAAGAAGTGAATAAACATATATGGCCTTAGAATGAATAATATGATAAGAAAGATTTAAAAACAATTTCCCTAATAAAATGTCACCCAACCTCGGAAATTAAAATCTAGGTCTGAAGTAATACTTGTGGTAAAAAATAAATAAATAATAATAATCATCATTAAACATGTGATGAAAATGGGGTAAGAAACTTGATTAAATTATTAAAATCAAATTATTGAGGGATTTAAAATGTTAAAATGGAAGTGATTGTTTTGTTACATGCTAATTAAAATTTATTAATAAAAAAGAAAAAGGGGAAATAGATAGTTTTCTAAACTTGGTAATTTGAGTTTTAGATAGAAGGAAAAGAGTGAAATTTAAAAGAATTAGGAAACTAAGGGAAAAAGGGGGAAACATAAAGAGAAAGGGGAAACATAAAGAAAAAGAAAAATGAATAACTTAGCAAGGAATCTTATCTTTAAGAAATTTCTAAATTGAACTCAACTAGTAAATTAGTAAGGGGGTAAGTCATTAAAATGTGTAAGGGAATATGGGGACACCTAGGAGCGATTCTAGGAATTATTTTAGGCGGGTGAGGGAAATAGAAGTAATTAAATAATTAATGAAATTAATTTTTGGTGCAAGGAAGGGGATGGGTGACACATGTACGGGGAGGATTTTTTTGAATTAAATTATTGAACATTAAATTAAATGGGAAATTGGGAAATAAATTACTTAGAAACTCTATATAAAGGAGGGAGGATGAAGATGATAGATATCTTCTTTTATGTGTAACATTATGCTGCAAAATTTTAGACTTGACTGACTTATCTTGTGGGATTTGGGATACCCAGCTTGGTGAGGAGTGGTAGCTCGGCCTTGTGAGGAAAGGTGGGAGCTAGTTGTTCTCTGGATTAGTGTGTGTGGCCCCTTTGCGGCTCAGGGGGATAAAGGAGAAGAGGATTACCCCTAGCATTAGATGGGAGGTACCGGTGAAGTAACATCGATCGACGAGCCGGAGTGGGATAGAGCGCACAAAACAACGACTTGGAGTGGGCGACTTGGGCTACGGTACGCATGCATTTATTTTGCAGGGTAGATTACTATTGACTTTACGCTTTCATTTCTGTAATTTTAATTGTGTAAAGAAAGTGTTTGACTTAGAATTTTAATTGAGAACTTAATTTTCCCATAGCTTTAAGCTGTTGCTTGACTTGATTCCCTTGGCAATCGATCCCTTAATGTTGTGACTGTCCTATTGGTTTTATTGATTTGTTGTGAAGAGTTGTGCTTTTTACTTCATCCTCATCCCTAGATCATCAATCCATGCCTGAGTAGTCGGCCAGGAGTCAAATCGACGATCGTCACTTCGGTGTTAATAGACCTATAGATCCTAATGCCCTGATTTTCTGTGCATGGATGATGAGCGAATGATGTTTTTCCTAGCTGTCTACCCTTGTTGATTGATTAATGGCTAAGCGTTTGGTATCATGCTTCCTTGTGTTTGATTTTTCTCCCTTGATTGATTCATTTCTGAATGGTTATCCTCTACGTCGATCTCTACGTTGCAATGGGTTTGACATTTATAACTCCTCTGCGTTTGACCTATGTGTTTTCTTAGGCTCTGTTTTTTTTTTTTATGTCACCTCTGCGTTCTAAATGATCCTGATGTTGATCATTATGTTTCATTAATATCTGCGTTTTCAAAACATTCAACCACGAGTTGTCCTCTGCAAATTATTACATTTTGTTGGCAATTTACTCGACATTTGTTCCTCCACAAATTGTTTATCTTAGTTACATCAACTAAATTCGACATCTTTCTTTCCACAGCGTAGTTACACATTTACTTGACTGTGTTTTAATTCTTTTTCTCTGCATTTTAATTGCTTAAACTGATTATCTCTGTGCTTTAAAGATACATCTCCGTGTTTTTTTTTCTGGATAAAATCGCTGCGTTGGAAAGGTAAACATTCCCTGTGTTGTGATTGGTAACATCTCTGCGATTAATGTGATTTTTTCTCTATGGTTGCTTACTTCTTATCCAATGATTCAGTGTTAATGAAGAGTTGCCCACTAAACGATTGTTGTGTAATTTTATTTTTTTTCAAAACGATTTGCTGTGTATTCTAAATTTTATTTAATTGAATGGTTGTATAGTCTTCTTTATTTAAACGTTTCTAAATGGTTGCTGTATAGCGCACTTGTTGTACACATTTGCTGAGTAACGATTCAGTGCCTAATGTTTCCTGTTAAAAAGGGGATTGCTGTATAATGATAGCAGTGGGTCGGCAACTCCTTAAACGTTTTTAAATGGTTGTTATATATCATTTTTATAACACCTAGCTGAATAACGCCCTTCCTTAAACGATTTTGTTGTACATGAATCTCCTCCATATTATCTCACACATGTTTTCTCAGTACGTGTAGCATCCAAGCATGGCACTGCCAGCTGGGCTAGTTGTCTGGATTGGCTCGCAACTTCATCTATTACCACAGATTCTACTTCCGTTGAATTTCATTTACTGTTACACCGATTTTTAATGCCTCAAAATTTAATTATTACTCCACCAGAATTTTATTGATAATTGACTTATAGTTAGGCGCAGAACTGCCTCATGGTTGCCGCACGATTAGTTAACTCAGATATTTGTTCCTGAATACAATTGTAAATTTGTTTGCAATTAAAAGAATGTTTTACTCTGATAGTTTTTTTGGCCAGATTTGTGTTTGGACCTAAATGGTCTATAGATATAGGTGGACAATCTTTAGACCCTTATTTCTTGATTGCCAAAGTCTTCCTCCCTGCCACTACTTCCAGGAGAAGTTATTGTGAAGTGCTCTAAGTCAAGCAATCCTTCTTTTATAATAAAGTGTAAACAACATCTCGAGTGGACAGATAGGATGCTACCATACCCTTATGATTTAATTTCAATTAATAGATTCGTAACTAATGTCGTTTTCATAACTAGATTGCAGATTTCTATTTAAAGATTCCTAAATGTTTTCAGTTCTCATTTAAAAATCGTTTGAAAAGATGCTTAGGATTTTCGCAACCCTTATCACCATTTGAATTGCTACACCACTATGTTTTATCCTGGTCGATAGATCATATGTATATATTGTACAGTTGGATGAGGGTTGCAGGTTATGAAAAGGTAAATTGGGCTGCAGAGGTTGTATTGGTTAATTCCACGATTGATAGGGAAGCACTGCTATTTTAGTTAATATTTTATTATTGTTAAACGATAATTTATTTATTTTAATATTCTTCGTTCCTTTCATATTTTTTCTAGGATTGATTTAAAAAAAACAAAAGGTAAGGAAGGTATGGTTTATGGTTGATATCAACCAGGAAAAGTTAAAGTAGTTGAATTATGGGTCAATAAACAATTTTGAATGGAAGCGTGATAGATACCCTAAGACGTTTTAATTTGAACAGTAAATTATGATTGGTTACATCAGTTAATCCCTATGAGCGATGTGCTATCATTGGGTTATAGGCGCTTATGTTAGAGGATTGATTTCTGTCGTATGCTTTGGGTTGGATTTTTAATGGCGGATGGTCATTGTTGTCAGACCTCAGGTGACTGCCTTGTAAGAAACAAGAAGGCTATCTGGTTCTTTGCACAAATTAAAATGTATCGAATGTAGTTATCCTGCTTCATTTCTAGTTGGTTGGTTGAGTGCTTCATTATCGTTTTTGTCTATTGCATGACAGTTAAGTTTGGACTTTTGACATTTGGTTCATGTCACGATTGAAGGTTTTCTTTGGTTTATGTTGTTCCTTAGTTATAATCGCGCTTGTCGCCATGTGGTAGCATGATTCCTTATGGTTGGGTCATTGCGTGCATGATTGGTAAGGTCGCCTGTTGACTAAGTGTTGGGTCTTGTGCTTCCTGATGATGATAGTCACTACTGTAATTGATGTTGGTACTTGGTTCTGTAATGCATGTTTGTGATTGGTGTCGCTCGTCGTAAATGGTTCTACTTATTGGTCGTCGAAGTTGTTGTGACGAGATTGTTGAAGTTTCCCTTTAGCTTGTAGGTGTTGTCTTGCTTTTTTCAGGCGGGTAGCCATATTATTGGTATAATTTATTATTGCATGTTTAGTCAGGTTATGGAGTTCAACTGTTTTCGTCGTTACCTTCTTGCCTAAAAACAAAAAAAAAATCACTTTTTGTTTTCGCTTACAATCGTAACGATTAGGGTTGTTACATATACATATCTCCCTAAATAATGTAACTAAAAAACTACCTAATGTAGGGTGCCTCATTTTTATCGACCACATCCCTCCCATCCACTCCAAGATTACATAAATCTACAAACTAATCCATTATAAAATAATCTATTATAAAATAAAATGACACCTCATCTCATAACACAAACTAATCTATTATAAAATAGAAGGACTTCTCATCGTGGTCCGGGAACATGCCCCACACTCTAATGAATATATCATACACATGAGGAACTTCAACTTCAAGCCTAAAACTCTTGTAGTTAAAGTAGTTTCCCCATCAAACAATGAAGATGGACATCAAACAAGGTAAACATCACATCATGTCCCCTCACGGATGCTTTCACTGCATCCCACTTATTGGTCCATGGCGCCTTACACCTCCTCCTCATAATAATATTATTTGAAAGGAAAATCTATGACCCAACTCTCCTATATATAATCAACAATTGATTGGCACTCATGAACATCATTATCATCAATAAATGAATGACACTATCAACCTAAATGGTTACCATCTCCTTACGTAACCATTGGGACTGTCGAAAATCACCTCTAATCTAATGCATGGAATGGAATTTTCCCACGACCAAAAAGATATAGGATGACCTTTTTACACTAGCGATATTTTCAAGTTAAAAAAAATTATATACATTAAAATTCATGCTTCTTTGTGAAATCAAATATTCGAAATTAAAGACATCTATGACTAAAGAACAATTTCCACAAAATACATGCGTCATTGACCTCCTCACCAACTGATATGTATGTTAGTGGATGCAGGTAGTGTACATTGGCTCTTTGACGATTGTTGTTGTCCCTAGATGACTAGATGGTGGGGTCCTCATGAAATTTAAAAATATATATTATTCAAATAATGGTAAAAATTTACATATAATTGTCCATAAAAACAAAATTAATTTACACATATTAGTCCTCTCACTGGTCGAAGGAGGCAATAAAATAGGTTGTATGGGAGCACAATCTTATGACCATTTAGAGCACCATGTATCACGTAGAGATGGCATACATTTTGTAGTGCACCCAAAGGAATGACCATTATAAAAAATATGAATTAGATATATGGACCTTATACCTTGTCATTCAATCAATTTAAAATAAAAGACTTGAACACAAACCTACCAATATTTACATGTTTCTATTTTTATTTTCATCCATATATCAACTATTCTTTTCCAATAGTCCATTTGTTAGAATAAGAATGGAAAAAAATATGGAATCATTTCTTCTTATCAATACATGGCTTGAAATGAAATAACCTACCAATATTTACATTTTTTTATTTTTATTTTCATCCATATATCAACTATTCTTTTCAATATTCCATTTGTTAGAATAAGAATGGAAAAAAATATGGAATCATTTCTTCTTATCAATACATGGCTTGAAATGAAATTTGCAAAGTAAACATTGTCGATCGATTATTCTAAATTAAACAAATTCAAAAAGTTTATATTGCTAATTTTATTTTCAACCATATATCAGTGCATAATTTTCAATCTTTTGTGCATTACTAGAGGACTGGAAAAATATGAGAGCATTTATGCTTACATGTGCATGGTTGTAAATAAAATCAGTAGTCTAAAAGATATTCGTTCATTATTCTAAACTTAAAAATGACAACATTAAATTTCCAATTTTATTTTCAACTATATATTCGTTAATGATTTAAAAAATGATAACATTACATTTTCAATTTTATTTTCAACTATGTACCAGTTAATCATTTTTTAATCCTTCATGCATTATTGGAGATTGACAAAAATCAGACATCATTTCTATTTATTGATACATGGTTAAAATAAACAAATAACATAAATATTGTTGATTTATAAAATTTAACTAGAAAAAATAGATAAGTTACATTCATTTTACAATTTATTAAAAAAAAGACAAATAACCTATGATGCAGGAGCATCGCTCACTCATCAAGCGAGCCAGCACATTGAGAGGAAACAGCTGGACAACGCCAGCATGCATTTTGAAATACGTTGGGAGTTTTTGCGCCGCTCTTTAATGAAGTCAATCATAAAGAAGTGCACTTGTATTGTAAAGGGGACCTTGAGCCTTTAAGCTCTTGTCCTTAGTAGGTAGGAAAGCATTTAATAGATTTAATGCAGGTAGATAGGATATTTAATTCTAGATTTGATAGCTTTAGAATTGTGAGGGAAAACGGATATAGACACCCTCCTTTGTATCATTGTAACATTAGCAGCATTCAGGAGCAAGAAGAAGAGAGAGCAAGCAGAGAATTTGTGAAGAACACCCATGTACAGATGTTTTTGAATTAATAGAAGAGAGGAAGAGAGTCTTTGATTCAATTTCATGGTTGGTGTTGTTTCTCTATGTATGTTGCTTATGGACTCATGAATGTTTGTTTCCTGGTCATGCATTTGTTTTGAATATGATGTGCTTAAGGTTTCAGGGTCTTAACTGAAGTCTAAGAGAGAAGAGAATGAGTTTCAATTGTTTCTCTGTCTAAGCCAGGAGATTCTTGCATAGAGTGCAGTTGAATTCATCCGCATAGAGTGCGTTGATGAAGCTCGATAGCTAAACTCTTATTCTCGTTCACCTAGAAGTTCAAAGGGGTTGGTAGAGCCATGTAGGAGAAGTGCAGGCTGAATTTGAAGTCTCAGTGGCTAGTCTGAGCAGAGGAAGGCATAGACTACTGTGGCCGTGAGTGCACAGGGTCTGAAAGACTCAACACTTTGAGAGTTGTTGAGGTCGAGCACAAGAGTGTGCGCAACCTCTCTGAAAGAATCAGATTTGACAAGCTCACGAGGGATAGTTCCTTTGTGACGCAGCGGAGGAGTGCCAGGAAGCGACTCAAGGAAGGGTCAAGCAGGAGAAAGACATTGATCGAGAGAATTCCTTACGTAGGAGGAATCGACAGCCAGGTCTTGCAGGGGGGAGATTCACGAATTCCCGCCTACCATTAGATCTTGGAAAGTTGCGCGGGATTTAACTCTTAGGCACAGGGGGAGTCCAAGAGGCATCGGGGATTCGACCTTCGGAGTTTGTGGAGGTGAAAGTTTCATACTGATCGAAATCGCGATTGGCAATTTCCCGAAGCCATTGGAGCCGTCGATCACTATAGGGACAGGTGGCACAAGATCCCGGAGAATCGGGATTCGGCATTTGGGACTTCCCGATGCGAAGGAATTGCGACCGGTGAAATAACGATCACGTGATTCTCAATAGGGCAGAGAGAAGGCGACGTTGCAAGGAGAAAGCGCATGTGCGTTTCGGAGTTCGGGGTTTGGGAGTTCGCAGGGCAAGTGAACCACGACATCGGATGTTCCGATTTTTCGATAGGGAAATCCCCGACAAGCACGAAAGCGTTGACTTTTGACCCATCGGGTTTCAGGATTTTGGATAGCACGTGGAACGTGGCCACAGGTTTCACGACAATGTGAAACCCGATTTCCTTAGAAGACTACCGGGAGATCAATAGAGCATCATGTGGGTGACAAAAGGTCCCGATACGGGATCTAAGGGGCATTGTAGCTCTTCGGGCCTGAGTCCAAGAAGGTCCTAGTAGTTGCGAACATGCCTTGGGTGGGCGTCTTGCACCAGAGTGGTATCAAAGCGGGATAAGTTCTCTGTTTTCTGTAGCAGAGAAGGAGAAAGAAGAATTCACCATGCCACCTAGAAGGGAGAAATAGTCACCTGACCCGGAAGATAGGGAGGTGAGAAGAAGAGGTAGGCCGGCAGTAAATCCAGAGATGGAAAGACAGATGAGAGATCTTCGAGCAAGGCTTGAGGAGATGGAGACTGCACAAAGACACGGAGTTGGTGCAGGGGATCTTAGTGATTCCGAAGTTGAAGAGGAGGCTGGACATGAAGAAGAGGTCACAACAGAGGATGTGTCGACAGAGCCACTGATTAAAGCTATCGCCAGGATGAGTTCCAAGACTAAAATGGATATTCCAGTCTACGAAGGGAGCCTGGATGCTGAAGAGTTGCTGGACTAGATCCGAGCTCTTGACACCTACTTCGATTACGAGGATATCGAAGAGGATAAAAAGGTAATACATGCTGTTACCAAGTTGAAGGGTCATGCAGCGTTATGGTGGGATGAGTTGCAGGCAGATAGACGTTCCAAAGGAAAACAGAAAATTAAAAGCTAGGACCGGATGATCGTGAAGATGAAGGCGAAGTTCATCCCCAGAGATTACCAGATCACTCTGTTCAGACGCATGCAGAACTTGAGGTAGAAGTTGATGACGGTGAAAGAGTACACTGAGGAGTTCTACAAGCACAATATCCGAGCAGGTCATCGGGAGAGCGATGATGAGAAAGTGGCGAGATATCTGAATGGTCTGAGGTATGAAATTCAAGATGAATTAAGCATGGTAACCATCAAAACTGTTGAAGATGCTTACCATATGGCTCTGAAAGCCAAGGAGAAGCTGAGCCATAGGAAAGGTCAGCAAGGGCGAGGCAGAAGTCAGCCCAGAGGCAAGGCAGTTGCCCAAGAGAAATTTCAGAAGCCCAAAGAGGAATGGAGGAAACCTCAGGGTAAGATTGAGAGAGGTGGAACCTCACAGCGAGGACAAAAATATGCTGAGCCGAGGAGACAACATACAGAGTAGGGTGGCGGATATGATGACGCAAACACTTTTCCTCATACCAGAGGTAGGGGAAGAGGTAGAGGAGGAGTCATCACATGTTTTACATGTGGAAAGGATGGACACAAAGCCGTTGATTGTCCAGACAGGAAACTGGACAGAGGAGAAGCTCACATCACTGAGGCGCAGAGGCGTGATGTTGAGAATGAAGACACCAGAAGTGGGAGTTCATTGACGGTGCACAAAGTTCTCTTAACACCTGAGAAAGAGGTGGAGGACACAACTCAGAGAACCAGACTATTCAGGACCACATGCAAGACCAAGGGCTGGAAATGGAAGGTCATTGTGGACAACGGGAGCACCAACAATCTCGTTTCGACCGAGATGGTGGAGAAATTAGAGCTGGAGACGACTGATCACCCGAGTCCATATAAGGTCTCATGGCTACAGAAGGGACACCAGGTGAGTGTCACTAAACAATGTTTAATTGATTTTAAAATGGGTGAATATAAGGATAAGGTCCTATGTGATGTCATTCCCATGGATGTCTGTCATGTATTATTGGGTAGACCATGACAATATGACCGGAATGTGGTTCATGACGGAAGGATGAACACATACACTTTGGAAAAGGATGGGAGGACACACAGATTGCTTCCGATAAAGGATAAAGAAGTGAAACCGGAAGTAAGTAACACCATACTTCTCATGAGTGGGAAGGAGCTTCTCACGGAGATGGAGAATAAGGAAGATCCACAATTCTTTGTGGTCAGAAAACTGAGAATTGTCCTGACTAGCACAAGAGTGGACGACTTGCCAGAAGAGATTCAAGAACTGCTGGGAGAGTTCGCTGACATCATCGTGGACGAACTACCTCGTTCATTGCCACCGATGAGGAGTGTGAGTCATCACATTGATCTCATACCAGGAAGCAGTTTACCAAACAAGCCTGCGTACAGGTTGACGCCGCAGGAGAACGAGGAGGTTAAGAAACAGGTACAGGAATTACTGGATAAAGGACTGGTCAGGGAAAGTCTAAGTCCGTGTGCTGTTTCGACAGTACTAAGTCCAAAGAAGGATGGAGGATGGAGAATGTGTACAGACTCCCGAGCCATCAACAAGATAATCATCAGGTATAGATTTCCACTGCCGAGAATTGATGATCTGATGGATTGCTTGAGCGGGGCAAATTATTTTTCAAAGATTGATCATAAGAGCGGATATCACCAGATTCGCATGAGGGAAGGTGATGAGTGGAAAACAACATTCAATACAAACGAAGGTTTGTACGAATGGATGGTCATGCCGTTTGGCTTGACAAACGCGCCGAGCACATTCATGAGGTTGATGAATGAAGTCCTGAGGGAATTCATTGGAAAGTTTGTAGTCATATATCTGGATGATATATTGATCTACAGTAAGACAAAGGCTGAACATTTAAAACATTTGGCCATTGTGATGAGGAAGCTACAGCAAGAGAAGCTGTTAATCAACATGAAGAAGTGCTCCTTCATGAAGACAGAGCTCATTTATTTGGGTTTTGTCATATCTGCAAATGAGTTGAAGATGGATCCTGAGAAGGTGGAAGTGATCAGGAATTGGCCATCACCCAGAAATATTTTCGAGGTGAGGAGTTTTCATGGTTTGGCTAGTTTCTATAGGAAATTCATTAGGAATTTTAGTGGAATTAGCGCAGCAATGATGAACACAGTGAAAAAGCGACATGAAAATTTTCATTGGACAGCAGAGGCTGAGAAGAGCTTCAATTTTTTGAAGCGAAAGATCACAGAGCGACCAATGTTGGTGTTGCCTGATTTTCAGAGGATATTTCAGGTGAAATGTGATGCCAGTGGGTATGCCATAGGAGCGGTCTTAAGTCAGGATGACAGGCCAGTCGCATATTACAGTGAGAAGTTGGATGAAGCAAAGCTGAAATACTCCACGTATGATAAAGAGTTTTATGCCATCATACATGCATTAAAGAAGTGGAGGCATTATTTGATACCAAAAGAATTTGTATTGTACAACGGCAATCATACATTGCAGTTTGTGAGTCAACAGGATAAGTTGAACCAGAAGCATGCAAAATGGGTAGAGTACATGAAAAATTTCACGTTTGTAATTAAGCACATTTCAGGAACTGCTAACAAAGTGGTTGATGCTTTGAGCAGGAAATGTTTACTGTCGTAGGAGTTCAGAGTCAAGACGTTGGGCTTTGAAAATATCAGAGACATGTATGCAGGTGATGCAGATTTTGCAGAGGCATATGAAGTAGCTGAGAATCCCATTCTTAGAGATCGGAGCCCGTGGATGGATTACATGATCCAGGAGGGCTTGCTGTTCAGAGGTAATTAGTTATGCATTCCAAATTACTCCATGAGGGAGAACTTGGTGAAGGAAAAACACAGCGGAGGCTTAGCAGGACATTTTGGTCATGATAAAACATTCGCAAAGCTGAGCGAATCGTATTTTTGGCCAGGGATGCGAGTAGATGTTAAAAAGTTTGTTGACAGATGCAAAATTTGTCAGCATTCGAAGGGGAGAAAGAAGAACCCAGGTTTTTATCAGCCATTGCCCATACCGGAGAGACCGTGGCAGGCGATAAGCATGGATTTTGTATTAGGATTGCCGAGAACACAGAGAGGGGTTGATTCCATCTTTGTGGTGGTGGACAGGTTTTCTAAGATGGCACATTTTATTCTGTGTCAGAAGACCAGCGATGCGACGCACATCGCAAACTTGTTTTTCAAAGAGATTGTCAGACTTCATGGATTACTGAGAAGCATAGTCTTAGACAGGGATACCAAATTCATAGGTCATTTTTGTAGGACGCTATGAAAGAAGCTAGGAACAAATTTGGCGTTTAGTTCATCATATCATATGCAGACAGATGGGCAGACCGAGGTGGTCAACAGGAGCTTGGGATACTTGTTAAGAAGCCTGGTGACAGAGCACCATAGCAGCTGGGACAACACATTGCCACAAGCAGAGTTTGCATATAATGATTCACTGAATCGGAGTACAGGCAAAAGCCCATTCCATATTGTGTATATGACACAACCGAGATGAGTTTCTGAACTCAGGGAGTCAGAACAGGCTATGATTAGCAGTGCGAGCACAAAGGAGCTCGCTGAGGCGATGAAGGAACTTCACGACAGGGTAAAACAACGATTGCAAGACTCAAATTAGGAGTACAAGCATAGGGCCAATCAGCGGAAGAGACAACTTCAGTTCAAAGTTGATGATTTGGTTCTAGCACACTTAAGGAAGGAAAGGTTCCCAAGGGGAACATATAACAAATTAAAAATGAAGAAAATTGGGCCATGCAGGGTCCTAAAGAAATTTGGAGAGAATGCATACGAAATTGAATTGCCAGATGGCATTGGGATATCTCTGATATTTAATGTTTTGGATTTATACCCATACAGAGATGGAGAAATAGAGGCTGGAACTGAAGAACCAGTGAACCAATGGTAGAAGCAATTACCAGTTGTAGTGAAGCCACAGATGGAGTGCATACTGGACAAGCGAGTGGGAAGGAAGACCAGGCGGAGGCAGTATTTTATGTACCTAGTGAAATGGAAGAATCACCCAGTGGAGGATGCCAGCTGGGAGACTGAAGCAATGATACAGAAGCATGGAAAGACCGTGTGGGAGCTCATGGACAGGAGCCCATGAAAATTTTCAAGCCGAGGAGTATGATGTAGGAGCATCGTTCACTCATCAGGCGAGCCATCACATTGAGAGGAAACAGCTGGACAACGCCATCATGCATTTTGAAATACTTTGGGAGTTGTTGCACCGCTCTTTAATGAAGTCAATCATAAAGAAGCACACTTTTATTGTAAAGGGGACCTTGAGCCTTTAAGCTCTCATCCTTAGTAGGTAGGAAAGCATTTAATAGATTCAATGCATGTAGATAGGATATTTAATTCTAGATTTGATAGCTTTAGAATTGTGAGGGAAAACGGATATAGACACCCTCCTTTGTATCATTGTAACATTAGCAGCATTCAGGAGCAAGAAGAAGAGAGAGCAAGCAGAGAATTTGTGAAGAACACCCATGTACATATGTTTTTGAATTAACAGAAGAGAGTCTTTGATTCAATTTCATGGTTGGTGTTGTTTCTCTGTGTATGTTGCTTATGGACTCATGAATGTTTGTTTCCTGGTCATGCATTTGTTTTGAATATGTTGTGCTTAAGGTTTCAGGGTCTTAACTGAAGTCTGAGAGAGAAGAGAATGAGTTTCAATTGTTTCTCTGTCTGAGCCAGGAGATTCCTGCATAGAGTGCAGTTGAATTCATCCACATAGAGTGCGTTGATGAAGCTCGACAGCTAAACTCTTATTCTCATTCACGCAGAAGTTCAAAGGGGTTGGTAGAGCCATGCAAGAGAAGTGCAGGCCGAATTTGAAGTCTCAGTGGCTAGTCTGAGCAAAGGAAGGCATAGACTACTGTGGCCGTGAGTGCACAGGGTCTGAAAGACTCAACACTTTGAGAGTTGTTGAGGTCGAGCACAATAGTGTGCACAACCTCTCTGAAAGAATCAGTTTTGACAAGCTCAGGAGGGATAGTTCCTTTGTGACGCAGCGGAGGAGTGACAGGAAGTGACTCAAGGAAGGGTCGAGCAGGGGAAAGACATTGATCGAGAGAATTCCTTACGGAGGAGGAATCGACGGCCAGGTCTTGCAGGGGGGAGATTCATGAATTCCCGCCTACCGTCAGATCTTGGAAAGTTGCGCAGGATTTAACTTTTAGGCGCAGGGGGAGTCCAAGAGCCATTGGGGATTCGTCCTTCGGAGTTTGTGGAGTTGAAAGTTTCATACTGATCGAAATCACGATTGGAAATTTCCCGAAGCCATTGGGGCCATCGATGACTATAGGGACAGGTGGCACAAGATCTCGGAGAATCAGGATTCGACATTCGGGACTTCCCGATGTGAAGGAATTGCGACCGGTGAAATCACGATCACGCGATTCCCGATAGGGCGGAGAGAGAAGGTGACGTGGAAAGGAGAAAGCGCACGTGCGTTTCGGAGTTCGAGGTTTGGGAGTTCGCAGTGCAAGTGAACCGCGACATCGGATGTTTCAATTTTTCGATAGGGAAATCCCCGACAAGCATAGAAGCATTGACTTTTGACCCATCAGGTTTTAGGATTTTGGATAGCACGTGGAACGTGGCCACAGGTTTCGCGACAACGCGAAACCCGATTTCCCGATAAGACTACCGAGAGATCAATAGAGCATCCTGTGGGTGACAAAAGGTCCCGATACGGGATCTAAGGGGCATTGTAGCTCTTTGGGCCTGAGTCGAAGAAGGTCCTAGTAGTTGTGAACGTGCCTTGGGTGGGCGTCTTGCACCAGAGTGGTATCAGAGCGGGATAATTTCTCTGTTTTCTGTAGCAGAGAAGGAGAAAGAAGAATTCACAATGCCGCCCAGAAGGGAGAAACAGTCACCTGACCCGGAAGATAGGGAGGTGAGAAGAAGAGGTAGGCCGGCAGGAAATCCAGAGATGGAAAGACAGATGAGAGATCTCCGAACAAGGCTTGAGGAGATGGAGACTGCACAAAGACGTGGAGTTGGTTCAGGGGATCTTAGTGATTCTGAAGTTGAAGAGGAGGCTGGACATGAAGAAGAGGTCACAGCAGAGGATGTATCGATAGAGCGACTGATTAAAGCTATTGCCAGGATGATTTCCAAGACTAAAATGGATATTCTAGTCTATGAAGGGAGCCTGGATGCTGAAGAGTTGTTGGACTAGATCCGAGCTCTTGACACCTACTTCGATTATGAGGATATCGAAGAGGATAAAAAGGTAAGACATGCTGTTACCAAGTTGAAGGGTCATGCAGCGTTATGGTGGGACGAGTTGCAGGCAGATAGACGTTCCAAAGGCAAACAAAAAATTAAAAGCTAGGACTAGATGATCGCGAAGATGAAGGCGAAGTTCATCCCCAGAGATTACCAGATCACTCTGTTCAGACGCATGCAGAACTTGAGGCAGAAGTTGATGACGGTGAAAGAGTACACCGAGGAGTTCTACAAGCTCAATATCCGAGCAGGTCATTGGGAGAGCGATGATGAGAAAGTGGAGAGATATCTGAATGGTCTGAGGTATGAAATTCAAGATGAATTAAGAATGATAACCATCTGAACTATTGAGGATTCTTACCAGATGGCTCTGAAATCCGAGGAGAAGTTGAGCCATAGGCAAGGTCAGCAAGGGTGAGGCAGAAGTCAGCCCAGAGGCAAGGCAGTTGCCCAAGAGAAATTTCAGAAGCCCAAAGAGGAATGGAGGAAACCTCATGGTAAGATTGAGAGAGGTGGAACCTCACAACGAGGACAACAATATGCTGAGACGAGGAGACAACATACAGAGTAGGGTGGTGGATATGCTGACGCGAACACTTTTCCTCGTACCAGAGGTAGGGGAAGAGGCAGAGGAGGAGTCATCACATGTTTTACATGTGGAAAGGATGGACACAAAGCCGTTGATTGTCCAGATAGGAAATCGGACAGAGGAGAAGCTCACATCACTGAGGCGCAGAAGCGTGATGTTGAGAATGAAGACACCAGAAGTGGGAGTTCACTGACGGTGCACAAAGTTCTCTTAACACCCGAGAAAGAGGTGGAGGACACAACTCAAAGAACCAGACTGTTCAGGACCACATGCAAGACCAAGGGCTGGAAATGCAAGGTCATTGTGGACAACGGGAGCACCAACAATCTCGTTTCAACCACGATGGTGGAGAAATTAGAGCTAGAGACGACTGATCACCCGAGTCCATATAAGGTCTCATGGCTACAGAAGGGACACCAGGTGAGTGTCACTAAACAATGTTTAGCTGATTTTAAAATGGGTGAATATAAGGATAAGGTCCTATGTGATGTCATTCCCATGGATGTCTATCATGTATTGCTGGGTAGACCACGACAATATGACCGGAATGTGGTTCATGACGGAAGGATGAACACATACACTTTGGAAAAGGATGGGAGGACACACAGATTGCTTCCGATAAAGGATAAAGAAGTGAAACCGGAAGTAAGTAACGCCATACTTCTCATGAGTGGGAAGGAGCTTCTCACAGAGATGGAGAAGAAGGAAGATCCACAATTATTTGTGGTTAGGAAACTGAGAATTNAGAGATTCAGGAACTGCTGGGAGAGTTTGCTGACATCATCATGGACGAACTACCTCGTTCGTTGCCACCGATGAGGAGTGTGAGTCATCACATTGATCTCATACCATGGAGCAGTTTACCAAACAAGGATGCGTACAGGTTGACACCGCAGGAGAACGAGGAGGTTAAGAAACAGGTACAGGAATTACTGGATAAAGGACTGGTCAGGGAGAGTCTAAGTCCATGTGTTGTTCCGAAAATACTAAGTCCAAAGAAGGATGGAGGATGGAGAATGTGTACAGACTCCCGAGCCATCAACAAGATAACCATCAGGTATAGATTTCCACTATCGAGAATGGATGATCTGATGGATTTCCCGAGTGGGGCAAATTATTTTTCAAAGATTGATCATAAGAGCGGATATCACCAGATTCGCATGAGGGAAGGTGATGAGTGGAAAACAACATTCAATACAAACGAAGGTTTGTACGAATGGCTGGTCATGCTGTTTGGCTTGACAAATGCGCTGAGCACATTCATGAGGTTGATGAATGAAGTCCTGAGGGAATTCATTGGAATGTTTGTAGTCGTATATCTGGATGATATATTGATCTACAGTAAGACAAAGGCTGAACATTTAAAACATTTGGCCATTGTGATGAGGAAGCTACAGCAAGAGAAGCTATTAATCAACATGAAGAAGTGCTCCTTCATGAAGACAGAGCTCATTTATTTGGGTTTTGTCATATCTGCAAATGAGTTGAAGATGGATCTTGAGAAGGTGGAAGTGATAAGGAATTGGCCATCACCCAGAAATATTTTCGAGGTGAGGAGTTTTCATGGTTTGGCTAGTTTCTATAGGAAATTCATTAGGAATTTTAGTGGAATTAGCGCATCAATGATGGACACAGTGAAAAAGCGACATAAAACTTTTCATTGGACAACAGAGGCTGAGAAGAGCTTCAATCTGTTGAAGCGAAAGATCACAGAGCGACCAATGTTGGTGTTGCCTGATTTTCAGAGGACATTTCAGGTGAAATGTGATGCCAGTGGGTATGCCATAGGAGTGGTCTTAAGTCAAGATGACAGGCCAGTCGCATATTACAGCGAGAAGTTGGATGAAGAAAAGATGAAATACTCCACGTATGATAAAGATTTTTATGCCATCATACATGCATTAAAGAAGTGGAGGCATTATTTGATACCAAAAGAATTTGTATTGTACAACGACAATCATGCATTGCAGTTTGTGAGTCAACAAGATAAGTTGAACCAGAAGCATGCAAAATGGGTAGAGTACATGCAAAATTTCACGTTTGTAACTAAGCACATTTCAGGAATTGCTAACAAAGTGGTTGATGCTTTGAGCAGGAAATGTTTACTGTTGTAGGAGTTTGGAGTCAAGACATTGGGCTTTGAAAATATCAGAGACATGTATGCAGGTGATGTAGATTTTGCAGAGGCATATGAAGTAGCTAAGAATCCCATTCTTAGGGATCGGAGCCCATGGATGGATTACATGATCCAGGAGGGCTTGTTGTTCAGAGGCAATCTGTTATGCATTCCAAATTACTCCATGAGGGAGAACTTGGTGAAGGAAAAACACAGCAGAGGCTTAGCAGGACATTTTGGTCATGATAAAACATTCGCAAAGCTGAGCGAATCATATTTTTGGCCAGGGATGCGAGTATATGTTAAAAATTTTGTTGACAGATGCAAAATTTGTCAGCATTCGAAGGGGAGAAAGCAGAACGTAGGTTTTTATCAGCCATTGCCCATACCGGAGAGACCGTGGGAGGCGATAAGCATGGATTTTGTATTAGGATTGCCAAGGACATAGAGAGGGGTTGATTCCGTCTTTGTGGTGGTGGACAAGTTTTCTAAGATGGCACATTTTATACCATGTCAGAAGACCAGCGATGCGACGCACATCGCAAACTTGTTTTTCAAAGAGATTGTCAGACTTCATGGATTATCGAGAAGCATAGTCTCGGACAAGGATACCAAATTCATAGGTCATTTTTGGAGGACGCTATGGAAGAATCTAGGAACAAATTTGGCATTTAGTTCAGCATATCATTCGCAGACGGATGGGCAGACCGAGGTGGTCAACAGGAGCTTGGGATACTTGTTAAGAAGCCTAGTGACAGAGCACCATAGCAGCTGGGACAACACATTGCCACAAGCAGAGTTTGCATATAATGATTCACTGAATCAGAGTACAGGCAAAAGCCCATTCCAGATTGTGTATGGGACACAACCGAGGGGAGTTTCTGAACTCATGGAGTCAGAACAGGCTATGATTAGCAGTGCGAGCACAGAGGAGCTCGCTGAGGCAATGAAGGAACTTCATGATAGGGTAAAACAGTGATTGCAAGACTTAAATCAGGAGTACAAGCACAGGGCCGATCAGCGGAAGAGAGAACTTCAGTTCGGAGTTGATGATTTGGTTCTGGCACACTTAAGGAAGGAAAGGTTCCCAAGGGGAACATATAACAAATTAAAAATGAAGAAAATTGGGCCATGCAGGGTCCTAAAGAAAGTTGGAGAGAATGCATACGAAATTGAATTGCCGGATGGCATTGGGATATCTCCGATATTTAATGTTTTGGATTTATACCCATACAGAGCTGGAGAAATAGAGGCTGGAACTGAAGAACCAGTGATCCAATGGCAGAAGCAATTACTAGTTGTAGAGAAGCCACAGATGGAGTGCATACTGGACAAGTGAGTGGGAAGGAAGACCAGGTGGAAGAAATATTTTGAGTACCTAGTGAAATGGAAGAATCACCCAGTGGAGGATGCCAGCTGGGAGACTGAAGCAATGATACGAAAGCATGGACAGACCGTGCGGGAGATCATGGATAGGAGCCCATGAAAATTTTCAAGCCGAGGAGTATGATGTAGGAGCATCGCTCACTCATCAAGCGAGCCAACACATTGAGAGGAAACAGCTCGACAGCGCCAGCATGCATTTTGAAATACTTTGGGAGTTGTTGCGCCACTCTTTAATGAAGTCAATCATAAAGAAGCTTTCTTGTATTGTAAAGGGCACCTTGAGCTTTTAAGCTCTCGTCCTTAGTAGGTAGGAAAGCATTTAATAGATTTAATGCAGGTAGATAGGATATTTAATTCTAGATTTGATAGCTTTAGAATTGTGAGGGAAAATGGATATAGACACCCTCCTTTGTATCATTGTAACATTAGCAGCATTCAGGAGCAAGAAGAAGAGAGAGCAAGTAGAGAATTTGTGAAGAACACCCATGTATAGATGTTTTTGAATTAATAGAAGAGAGTCTTTGATTCAATTTCATGGTTGGTGTTGTTTCTCTGTGTATGTTGCTTATGGACTCATGAATGTTTGTTTCCTGGTCATGCATTTGTTTTGAATATGCTGTGCTTAAGGTTTCAGGGTCTTAACTGAAGTCTGAGAGAGAAGAGAATGAGTTTCAATTGTTCCTCTGTCTGAGCCAGGAGATTCCTGCATAGAGTGCAGTTGAATTCATCCACATAGAGTGCGTTNTGTGTATGTTGCTTATGGACTCATGAATGTTTGTTTCCTGGTCATGCATTTGTTTTGAATATGCTGTGCTTAAGGTTTCAGGGTCTTAACTGAAGTCTGAGAGAGAAGAGAATGAGTTTCAATTGTTTCTCTGTCTGAGCCAGGAGATTCCTGCATAGAGTGCAGTTGAATTCATCCGCATAGAGTGCGTTGATGAAGCTCGACAGCTAAACTCTTATTCTCGTTCACCCAGAAGTTCAAAGCGATTGATAGAGCCGTGCAAGAGAAGTGTAGGCTAAATTTGAAGTCTCAGTCGCTAGTCTGAGCATAGGAAGGCATAGACTACTGTGGTCGTGAGTTCACAGGGTCTGAAAGACTCAACACTTTGAGAGTTGTTGAGGTCGAGCACAAGAGTGTGTGCAACCTCTCTGAAAGAATCAGATTTGACAGGCTCAGGAGGGATAGTTCCTTTGTGATGCAGCGGAGGAGTGTCAGGAAGCGACTCAAGGAAGGGTCGAGCAGGAGAAAGACATTGATCGAGAGAATTCCTTACGGAGGAGGAATCGACGGCTAGGTCTTGCAGGGGGGAGATTCACGAAATCCTGCCTACCGTCAGATCTTGGAAAGTTGTGTGGGATTTAACTCTTAGGCGCAGGGGGAGTCCAAGAGCCATCGGGGATTCAGCCTTCGAAGTTTGTGGAGGTGAAAGTTTCATACTGATCGAAATCGTGATTGGCGATTTCCCGAAGCCGTTGGAGTCGTCGATCACTATAGGGACAGGTCGCACAAGATCCCGAAGAATCGGGATTCGACATTCGGGACTTCCCGGTGTGAAGGAATTGCGACGGGTGAAATCGCGATCACGCAATTCTCGATAGGGTGGAGAGAGAAGGTGACGTGGCAAGGAGAAAGCGCACATGCATATCGGAGTTCGGGGTTCAGGAGTTCGCAGTGCAAGTGAACCGCGACATCAGATGTTTCGATTTTCCGATAGGGAAATCCCCGACAAGCACGGAAGCGTTGACTTTTGACCCATCGGGTTTCGGGATTTTGGATAGCACGTGGAACGTGGCCATAGGTTTTGCGACAACACGAAACTCGATTTCCCGAGAAGACTGCCGGGAGATCAATAGAGCATCTTGTGGGTGACAAAAGGTCCCGATACGGGATTTAAGGGGCATTGTAGCTCTTCGGGCCTGAGTCGAAGAAGGTCCTGGTAGTTGCGGATGTGCCTTGGGTGGGCATCTTGCACCAACCTACCTCTATCTATAGACGACATGGATTTGCCAATGTGTCCACTTGGTCATAGTTTGGCATGATCTATGTGTATCAAATTTTAGTCAAAGGTATTTGCTAAATCAAGTTTTTGGTGCACTTTATGGGCATGGAAATAAATAAAATTATTTGTATCCTTTGGATGTTTATATAAAAGTTTTGGACCTCAATCAAAATCGACACCTCGATGGAGGTCCTAAACCTCGAGGATCAAGGATTTAATTAATTCTCATCAAGACCTCAATGAAGGTTCTATTGAATCTATGACCAACTGTCGATAGAAGGATTGTTTAATTTCTTAATCAAGATCTTAATACCTTGATTGAGTGTTAGAAATTTAACTCAATCAAGGGCCCACATAGATATTTTCACCCACTCATCCTAGATAAAAGCATGGAAGAGCTTCATGGATTCACCCATGTATCAATTAGATGAATACTTTAAAAGAGTAAAAAGGACTATAATAATATATTAGGCTAAAAATAATAAATTATCAATAGTAGTTGACATAAGATGAAATGCAAATAGTACATAATAATATATTAGGCTAAAAATAATAAATTATCAATAGTAGTTGACATAAGATGAAATGCAAATAGTACATAGAGATAAGAAAATGTTGATTTAAAAGAAGGGCAAAATGGTGATTCAAGGTGATCAAAATATGATTTTTTTTCAAAATCATGCAAAGTATGGAAGGGATAAAGGGAGTAATGAGGTTTCAAGTCATAGTTGCTTTGGGGTCTCCCATTTTATATCATTTTATTAAGAACCAATTAGAGCTAATATAGTTTATAATATAATCAAGTTTTTATCATTTTTTTCAAGGTTGATAGTTGATAAAAAAAAAATGAAGACTAACGAAGGAGATATCTAAAAAGGAACTTAGAGTAGTGGTGAAATTATTTCAAAGGGATAAAAGCATGGGCCCTGGTCAATGGAACATCATTTTATACCTATTAGAAGGGGATTTACTTAGACTGGTAAAGGAACCAAGTCTAGTTAGATGTCATGTGTTTTCAACTCTACTTTTATAACACTAATTTTGAAAAATGACTCTCCATCATCCTTTGAGGAGTTCACACCAATATCTATTTGTAACTCAATTTACAATATCATATCAAATATCATTGCAAAGAGATTAAATGCATTTTTCTCAAAACACATATTTGGAGAAAATTTTGGTTTCATTTGTCATAGACAAAGGTCATGATGCAACTATAATGGTCGGAGAAGGGATGCATATTATAAAAGAAAAGAACCTTAATATTCTGGGTATCAAGTTGGATTTATCAAAAGCTTATTATTAAGTTAGTTGATTATATTTAATACATAATCTAATATATGTATACTTTGAGATGGATTATGGGTTGTTTATATTTACTCTCTTTTATAATATTTATTAAATAATACTTATTAATGGATATTCCTCTAGCTTATTCAAATGAACAAGGATCCTTCATAGGGATTCCCCTATCTCCATCCATTCCCTTATTAATGTTCCCTTATTAATGGATAAGGGACATAGACATGATGGCTTATCATTCTAATGGAAATCTGAAAGGAATCGTAATTGGTATAGAATTAATATTATCTCATTTGTTATTTGTAGTGTTGTGTTCTTGTAGTAAAATATATTTATAATTTTGGATTTATATAGTATTGTTACTCGAATGGAGGTAAACTCCCATAAATCCTTAATTTAATGCCATGGGATATCTCCAACATAGGTAAAGGGATATTCAGGTTTTTCCTAAGGATAGATTGGATGTGGTTTTATTGAAATGTTGAAAAAAGAGTGAGAACTTATGTGGCTTTTCAAAAGGGTAGATTGACATAAGTATAATATTTACTTGAGGGTATCATAAATCATTAATTATATGTAATGAGATATCTCCAACATAGGTAAAGGGATATTTAGGTTTTTCTTAATGATTATGGAACAAGAGATTGGATGTGGTTTTATTGAAATGTTGAAAAACAAAAGAGTGAAAATGTATGTGGCTTTCAAGAGGGGTAGATTGGCATAGGTATAATATGTACTTGAAGGTATCTTGAAGGTATCTTGATGTATTTACATTTATATTCTAGTCATGTGTTTAGTTATGGTGTTGGAAAATATTAGGAACACATTTTGATTTTTTATGGGCACATAAAAAGGGTTCTTGGATAAATGGAGAAGGATAATGAAGCTAAAATATGAGGGGATGGGGTGGGATTTAAAGGATATTCATTAGTTTGGAAAAGTTTTGGTAGTAAAGATTTGGTCTCAAACGTCGAATATAAAAAACCAATGCAATGAATATGAAAGAACTACCTCATCACAACAATGGTCGTAAAAGTCTTAAAACATAAATATTTACCCTTTATTAATGGACTAATGGATTCAGTCCCCAAACAAATAAATCACTAACATATCAACAATTTGAAAGCATTGGTGTTACGATTTGTTTCATTAAGTAATTTGTTATCTTTGAGGATTGATAATGGTGCAAAGGTAATATTAGGGATCAACCCTTGGGTAAGAGGCGATGATAATTATATACACTTTCCATATAAGTTGACCTAGCATCATACATTACAAAATATTTTTTACATAATATATGTAGCATATCCTCAATCTACTTCATTACGGTAGAAAGGTTAGAAAATAAATCTACTTCATTATGGTAGAAAGGTTAGAAAAGAGATAATGTACTAGGTTTGGATGGTAATGATGGTATAGACTAGAATTATTTAGTTCAAGGGTTAAAATAGAGTGCAAATATAATATTTTATTAGGAAAATGCTTTAGTTTGGTTAAGAAATATGAATGCTTTAGTTCAAGGGTTAAAATAGAGTGCAAATAGAATATTTTATTAGGAAAATGCTTTAGTTTGGTCAAGAAATACGACATCGGGACAATACTTAGCCAGGTTATATTCTGTTTTTTCATAGGGTGAATGGAAAAGAGAGAGGGTGGTGGAAGAAGCCAATTTGAAAGGTAAAAAGTCAAATGAAAATTGTAGTATTTATATGGTTAGCATTAAGTAATAAAATTCCAACTTGTGATTCCTTTTAAAGATAAACATGGTAATGATTCAGTATATGTGCTTTGTGTAAATAAGATGAGAAATTTGTTAAATGTTTTTTAGTTAAATTTCCTTAGTGTTGGTTGTGGAGCTTGATTATCTTCCTGATTCAGAGGTCCTTGCTCTCAGCCGTGTTTATACCCCATGAAGTATTTACACCCCAGAAGTATGTACACTCTTCCACGCG
>SNQJ01S0008763.1:21887-38580 GCA_010110895.2 Picea sitchensis | reverse complement strand
ATCCTTAATATTAGGGTTTTAAACCATACATACAATGTTTCAACTTGGCGTTTTCATCATTATGTTTGTTGGTATGTTCCTTGGACGGTTAGCCCATAATATAGTTTGAACTTCTTCATGGTAAAAACTTTTGTTTCTATCATAATCAATATCGCACACACAGATTTAAAGACTTGTCTAAGAATATAGGAAAAGTTTGAAAGACTATCAGAACATTTGTTTTTATCATAATCAATATCGCACACTCAGATTTGGAGACTTGTCTACGGAGCAACAAGTCCCTGACTTATTTCTTCCTTCTTAGCAGGGACTAGTTGCTCCGCAACTATCCTTGTTTAAACTAGAATCAAGCAACGACCGCCCAAATTGTGTTCACGCTTACCAAATCATATATGGAAGCGTCCACCAACCTAGAATTTCTAACGCCAACTCAAAATTTTCATCCATCGAGTTTATTTGTGATGGGTAGCAGTCAGGCGGATCGCCCAACTTACCTCCAAGACGATGCACTTGACACCAAACCTCTGTTCAATTTTCATTCACCGGGAAATCGTCGGGCTATGCCTCCATTTGTAGAAGATGATGGAAACGTTAACCAATGCTATAGTCCGGTGGGAAATGTTAGTAGTGTGTTGCTCATAAAATCCTCCCTCTCTGGTAAATGTTGGCACAGAAATGTCGGGGGCGTTTCTTTTTAAATCTCCCTTCTACACACATTAACTAGCCAACCGAGATCATGAGATATTGACTAGAGGTAATCTCTTCCCTTTGCATTGGTTTGATCTGGTTATTTGTGTTTGGCATGAGTATCGACGTGCTGGAATCCACTGGAGCAATAACGTGCCTATTTTAGACACACAAATTTGATCGGATCTACGGTTACAATGCTTGAGGAAATCGTGGGCCACATCGTTTATATTGAGTTTTTTTGTCGTATGATTTCTTGATAGCCTCAGTTCATTCAAAGTCTGAGTTTCTTGGCGTACTCCTTAGCCTAGCTGTGTTTTGACACATAAACGTGGGGTTTTCCTTGACAGTTGCGTACATACATGTGTTTTCCTTCTGTAAGAAGCGTATATATGAGCTTTTCCCTTATATAGTCATGTACATCACCCTTTGTTGTTTGGTTGTTGGGTTTGATGGTTGCTGGGTAGGTTTTGATGATTGTTGAGTTTCCTTGGGTCTCTGTTATGACTATTAAGTGTATGTGGAATGACAAGAAACCTTTCTTTGGTTGAATTTTTGGGTGGTGCCTTTCTCATCATCCTTTTCATTTGATTGTCCTTTCATCTTGGGCTGGGTGTTTTTCTTCTTGATATCCTACTTGGTTTGTCTCTGTTTACATAAAGTAGAGTTCTTATATCAAGTTGTTGTTCAGTCCTTGCATTTTCATTCTCTTATATTGAAAATACAAAAATATTAGGCATTTTACATTGTTGGCATTTGTTTTTTTAGGTCCTTATCATTGATCTTAGTACATGTAAAGAAAGATTGCATTTTATTTAGAATTGTAGAACTAAATTGAGAATTTCATTCTAAAAAGCATATCATTTATTGGGAATTGAAGTTAGCACTTTGCATTGTATTCATATTCATTTATTTAACTTGTTGAGTCATAACATCACTAGTTTCACGAATGCACATTTTTTGAGTAAGCAAGGCCACTAAAAGTAACAATATAATTTAAAATTGATTAGTAACGATTTTATTTTTCTATGGTGCACAAACTAGCTTAGGATTTAGAGCCTTGGAATAGGATTTTTTGAATAAAATTCTCCAAGGCTATTAAATCAACATATGTGTCTGACTAAGGGAGTGGAGAAATCCATTGTATAATAGGTAATATGAGGAGGCTCCGCTTACACCAGAGTTAAGCATGAGGTTGGTTGAAGGGATATCCCCTCAATACCTTCTTAGCATCAGATATATTTTTGGAGATCTATTCGTATATGGGGATCTTGCTAGTACCGTTACCTCTGTGAGAGGTGGTGCTTTCAAGGTTTCGGGCTTTGTTATCCTTCCCATATGGTGGACTTGACTTACAATTGTTCGCCCATGCATTGGTTATACCGTGGTTGCCTAGTTTCTTGACTTAGGTATCACATAGCTTACTTGTAGGGGTCATTCTACAGGTACCTTGTGTCAGATAAGGGTCGGACAATACACAACCTTTATGGAGGATTACCTCTCCGGGGGGATCTGACCGACTGGTTGTTAAGCCCACGAGGACCCTTATCACTGATTTTGATACCTACGATCTTTAGCAGAGGAGTCTCGGGCCCCTCTTGGGCGAGGCATACCTACTTTAGAGAGGGAGGCCCCTTTTCAACCACTTTATCTTGTTTGTGTGCATATTGGTCGTTTGATTATTTTTTGGTGTGCTCTTTGATTACTAGTTGGCCTTAGGATTTGTTTCTATATCTCGAGTCTTGAGTCATCGTGGATACAGACCAGCTTCCCCGCAGTGTTGGTTGTGGAGCCTGATTATCTTCCTGATTCAAAGGTCCTTGCTTTCAGCCGTGTTTATACCCCATGGAGTATTTACACCCCAGAAGTATGTACTCTCTTCCACGCGGGGAAGTGCAGAGGGGGGGTACTCCCTCTGCGGGGTCCGGGGGGTCTGGGGGCAAGCAGGCCCCCAGCAGGGGTTCGGGGGCGAAGCCCCCGAAGAAAAAATTGCCTTATAAAAGTATATTGTAATTTCATTGTAAATCTAGACCGTTCATTATAAGGTCGCAGACGATTCAAAGGTCCCTTGCTTTCGTACCGTGTTTATACCCCATGAGTAAGCTTCGTATAACCCCGTAAGTACCTTCCATCAAGGAAGTGCGAGGGGTAATTCCTCCATGGTCGGGTCTGGGGCGCTGCGCCCTCAAGTTAGGTTCGGGCTTAAGCCTCCGGGAAGAAAATTGCCCATAAAAGTGGTATTGTAATTTCATTGTAAATCTAGGACCGCTCATTATAAGGTCGTATATCTAACAATAGAGATTATGTTAGGGTTTTTGCCCTAGAAGGCAACCCTTATGAGGGAAATGTGGCCATGCTATGTATGAGGGTGAATTTTGGTATTCGAGAGGAGACTGAGAGAAAGAAGATGAATTTACATCGGTTTTTTGTAGGTTGTATCCCTCATTTGTTGGATAATAAAGGAAGGACCTAGCAATTTCTCTCGGTGGACATAGCCCACACCGGGTGAAACACCGTGAACTGCGGTCTCTTGTATTGTGCAGGCCTTGTGTTTTATTTTCAGATTTGTTTTATTTTATTGCTCCGCTGGTCCGCTTTTTCTAACAAATGGTATCGAACGTAGGTAACTCGCAGCAGCGAGGCCCTGGTTCGAGTGGGAGCAATGCCCAAGATGGAAAGTTTAGGGTCAAGAAACAACTACCAAAATTGGCCGGCCATGGAAGATGCAAAATGAAGACTATGTATACCGGTCGATCTATTCTTACCATTGAGCTGAGTAGCAAAGAAGCCGGCAGCAATGAAGGACGAAGAATCGTGAGATTCTTGGACGTAGTTATCTAGGAATCCAGCATCTACCGAAAGCCCCTGGCAAAGATTGGATTTATATATTTTGAAAGAAAAGACAACTAAGGATTTGATGGATACCGGCTAAATTGTATGAAAACCCCATGATCGTAATGGCTTCTAATGAAGAGATTATTTATATGAAGATGTCAAGGTGGGTCATGGCATCATTTAAATGAATTTAATACTCGCTCTAATCAACTAAGTTCCAGAAAAGTGGACTTTGATGATGATGTTAAAGTCTCTAATTCACGTCAGTAAAGATGGAATGGCTTGGTCATGGTCGAAGTAACTCACTGTTCAAATATTCTTTAAAATTTGATGATGTTGTTGGTGTTATCCTTAGTGAGGAAATGCTGACGGTGCTACTGTGCGAAACATCAAGAAATGCATTGAACATGGAGAAAGCTGTGGGAAGACAAAAGGATGAGGAAAGGGCTCAGGGAACCACGGTAATTATAGGAAGGGCGATCCAAATCCAAACTTGGAAAGATAGAGTGTTGGAATCGTGGAAGAAAGGACATCCTAAGAAAGACTGCAGAGCTCCAAAAAAACAAAGAGGTGGACAAAATAGGAGAAATAAGGAAGCAAATGTAACAGTGATGTGTTACAAGATGCTTGATTCTTTCAGATAATATTTCTGAATCTTGGTAGTAGATTTAGGGGCTTAATTTCATGCCACACCTCATAAGGAACATTTTCTAGATTATGTTCACAGATTTTGATAGAATCTCAATTGGGTGATAATAGACCATGCAAAATTGCTGAATGGGAAATGTAAAAATAAAAGCAACTAAAATGGAAACCAATGGTTGCTGCAAGAGGTAAAACATGTTCCGTGATTTAGGAAAAATCTTATTTCAACAGGGCAGTTGGCAAGGAAGGTTGTATATCCATATTTACGATAATAATGCGGAAGGTCATCAAAGGATCATTGGTGATAGCTAAAGGAGAGAAGGTAGGTACATTGTATCTATGTATTGGTAATAATCGACTCCTCTATATATTTAGCTTCTAATGAGTGGATACAACACTATGGCATCATAGGCCGTGACACATGAGGAGAAGGGTATGCGATCCTTCACAAAAAAGAAATTTGTTGCCAGACATTAAACAACAAATTGATTTGGACTTCGGTGGAGCATCAGGTTTATGGAAAACAAAAGAGAGCTCCATTTCTCGTGAGTCGAAAAGAAAAGAAGAATGAAAGGTTAGAGCTTGCATTGCATGTATGGGGACCACCTCGTGTATCATCTCTTGGTGGCTCTCATTATTATGTTACTTTTATTGATGACAACTAGAAAACTTGGTTTATTGCATTCGCAAAAAATCAAGGTTTTGATAATTTTTAAGAAATGGAAAGATTTAGTTGAGAATGAAAAACAGAAAAAAAGTTTGAAGTGTCTCGCATCAGATAATGGAGGTGAACATCAAGCAAAGAAAGGATTTTGATGATTACTATTCATACCATGGGATCTCGGTGAGGAGAGTAAATGGTTACCCAGTAACACCACAAGAAAAATGGTGTGTCGAAAGGATGAACAGGACAATCACGCGGAGCCGCAAGGAGTATGAGATTACATTGTTTTCCCACAGCTCAGTAGATGTCAGATCGCTGTTGTTTACCTAATAAGTATAGGACCTTCAAGCTCTTTGATGGTAGAATTCCAAAGGAAGAATGGACAAGAAAAAGGTGTAACCATTCTTTGAAAACTTACTAGGAAACATTTGTCCATGTTGATACAAAGAAAATAGAACAAAGCTTGAGGCAACCAAGAAATGTACCCGTTTGATATGGTGTTAATTTACTTTCATTATCGCTTTCATGGATTGGCGGAAATAACAAAAATCAATTAGAGTAGAGATGTCATATTCAATGAGAAGGTCATGTACAAAGATCACTTGCGTGGAAAGAAACAGAAACAAAAAACAAGAATACACGCTACTTGATGAGATCACTGAAAAGAAATTCCAAAGGAACCCTGAAAATCAAAATGTAATAACACCAGAGTGCTAAAATAGGCATCTCAAACACCGTAGTGTTGTTAGAAGATCTACCGTGCAAAGTGGCATACCCCAAACGATCTCTTCATTATAATATTTATTGTTGATTGATTCCGTGGAACCGTAATGTTATGAAGAGGCAATGCGTAGACAATCCAAAAGAAGTGGGAGCAAGGCATGAAAGAGGAAATGGATTCCTTTGGAAATAACCAGTTGGGACTTGGTTCAGTTGCCTATGGAAAAGAGCATTGCGTATCAAATGGCTTGCTAAGTTGAAGGAAGAAGATGGAGGAGAAAAAGAGGCACAAGGCTAGACTTGTTGTAAAGGTTTGCACAAAAGAAAGGTATAGATTTTGATGAAATATTTTCTCCGTTAAAATGACTTCAATTAGGAACTTTTTTAAGTCTCTTGTGGTAGTAGAAGATTTGCATCTTGAACAGCTTGATGTAAAAACAACTTTTCTCTCCATGGGGATTTGGAGGAAGAGATTTTATATGCAGCAGCCCATAGGGTATGAGGTCAAAGGAAGGAGAATTTTGTATGCATACAGTGAAGAGCTCTTTGTATGGTCTAAAGCAAGTTCCAAGGAAGTGGTATTTGAAGTTTGACTGTTTTATGACAACAAGGCTATAGTAGATGCCATTCTGATCACCTGGTTATTTTAAAAGGCTAGAAAATGAAGCTTTATTATCTTTATTGTACATGTAGATGACATGCTTGTTGCGTGGTCTAATATGCGTGATATAAACAAAGCTCAAGAAGAAATTAGCCAATTCATTTGCAATGAAGGATTTGGTGTCGGCAAAGAAAAATCCTCGGTATGAGAATAACAAGAGACGTGAAAAATCACAAACTGACATTATATCAGGGTGAGTACACAGAGAAGGTGTTGCTGGAGGTTTAGAATGCACGCAAACCGCTAGTACACCTTTGGCCAACCATTTCAAATTAACTAAGGAAATGTACCAAGACACAGGAGGAGATAGAATACATGTCCGTGGTCCCATATTCATCGCTACTATAGCTTGATGTATGCAATGGTTTGCACAAGACTAGATATTGTACTTGCAGTGGGAGTTCTGAGTGCTTGGCGAACAATCCACATGTAAAGAACATAAGAGTGCGAAAGAAAAGGGATTCCTCGCATTTGAGAGGTACTACTACTACGCATTATGTTTTGGAGGTCGACACTTTCTGGCCGTGATAGCTAAGTGTTGATTCATATATGTAAAGTGATAAAGATAGCAGGAGGGAGCACCACAAGGTATGTTTCTACTATAGGTGGAACAACAAGAAGTTGAATTTCGAAACTGCAAAAAAGTTGTTTCACTCCCTTTCAACAACAGGCGAGTACGTTGGTCGCTAATGAGGCTAGTAAAGAGACACTTGGTTACAAAGGCTTCATGGAGGAATTGGGAAAGAAGGTGTAGGAAAATAAAGCTGTAATCGCTGGATAGTCAGAGTGTCATTCACCTTTGTAAAAGAACTTAGAATTCCATTCAAATACTAAGCATATAATAGCTTGAGGTACCACTTCATATGATCTTCCTTCGAAGATGGACAATTGAAGATGGAAAAAGATAATAATTACTCCGAAGCCGTAATCCCTGCATATTGTTAACAAAGGAGTATTCAGAGAAAACTGAAGCTCTTGCTCGCTTCGGCCATTCAAGATTGAAGATGAAGATGAGAAATTTTCCGTGTCCAAGAAGGTTCAAAGTCCATCATATACGTGCCAGTTGAAGGATATTGAGATCAATCAAGTGGGAGATTGTTGGTTGCAGCCTCGGACATATTCCCCGATTCGCAGGTCCTTTCGCCGTTTATACCCATGAAGTATTTACACCCCAAAAGTATGTACACTCTTCCACGCCGGGAAGTGTGTTCCCTCCGCTGTAGGGTCCCGGGGCAAGCGTCTCCAACGGGTTCAAGCGGTCTCCAAAGCAAAAAATCGCCTTATAAAAGTATATTGTATTTTCATTGTAACTGACCGCTCATTATAAGGTCGCAGATCTAATCTGGTAGAGATTATGTTAGGTTTTTGCCCTAGAAGGCAACCCTCTTTTTATGAGGGAAATGTATTAAGGCTATGTATGAGGGGTGAATCTTGTATTCTGAGGGAGGAGACCGTGAGAGAAGAAGAGGAAGCATGTTCTGCTTTTGCCAGTAGGTTGTATCCCCATTTGCCTGATAATACAAAAGGAAGGACCTGGAATTTCCTGGTGGACGAGTAGCCCACACTGGGTGAACCACGTAAATCTGTGTCTCTCTTGTATTGTGTGTCTTCTGTGTTTTTGTTTCTGCATTTGTTTTATTTTATTGCTCCGTCTTCCTGTTTTTCTAACACGCAGGTCTCGCCGCTTTTTACAATTACCACCGCATTTTGAGTCTTTTCCTTATAGAAGGTGTAGAGTTATCAAGCATGGTGCACACAGCTCCACTTATCAGACTTGTGATCATACAAGGATGAGTACTAAATCGAGTCATCAAAACACTGGGATTCCTTCGACTCCCATACCTACTATAGTCAACAATACTCCTTCGACACCTTCAATCACAGTGGTTGCAGTGCTCGAGGTGCCTATATTCACCTCTTCCTGTCCTATAGTGAATTCTCAACCTATAGCCCGAACCCTTTTGGGTATCTTGGTCACTCACCAGGCTATAATGTTCAGTCCATCCCTATGGTCTCTATTCCTTTTTCCTATGGTATGTCGAATTTCACATCACAATTTTCAAACTCCATCCCAGCGGCTGGAACGAATGCGAGTATTGGACTTGGGGGCACATCTCCTCCACATACTCCATTCTCATTTGGTGGTACTCATGTTCCTCAAACAACTCCTGCCACTGGAGGCATTCCTCCTTTTAACCTCGAGTCTAATCCTGTTACTTATGGATGGAGTAACCAACCTGAAAGACACATTATTGTTTATGGTTCATCCTTTACACCCATCTCCTTTGTGTTGATTCCGACCAACACATTTGGCATGAAGAATCCACCTTTATCCTCCAAATTCACACCCGGAGGAGGTCAGTTTCTTTCTTTGGTCAATCCCCAAACTGGAGCCACTCCGGTTGGGGGCATTTTTTATAACCCTCATCAAAACATTCCTACTGGAATGGTTCCCAACCAACCCCTTATGAATCAGTCCAGAGGAGGGTCTTACAATCCTAGATAGGGCCATGGTGCTTACCAGAACCCTAGATGGGTTGTGATTCCCCAACCACAATATTTCCAGGGAGCTTGGGGCCATATGCCGCAACCTCGTCTCCCTTTTCTAGCCACACTCAATCTTCCATACTCATCTAAGTTAATGAACGATCTTGTGTGTCATGGTCTGACATGGACCCCTATTCCCACCAAGCTTCCTTCGGATATTCCAAAATTTGAAGGAAAGAATGGTGAGGATCCTGGTGATCACGTTACTACTTTTCACCTGTGGTGCTCTTCAAATTCCCTTAACGATGATTTTATTTGGTTAATATTGTTTCAATGCACCCTCGCAGGAGTTTTCGCGAAATGGTATATCGATCTACCTAGAAGGGCATACAGAACCTTTAGTCAGATGGTCTTAGTCTTCCTCAACCACTTCCAATTGTTGGTTCATTATGACGTTGGATTAGAACTTCTGTCGACCTTACGCCAGGACAAATCCACTCATATCTCGAATCACATACAGGAGTGGCGTGGATGGAAGAGGTTGATCAAGACTTGCATTCCCACAAAATTCCTGATAGAGTGGTTCCTTAAGTCTCTACAACCTTATATTTCGAAGGATGTTTCTACATTCGAGGTTACATCTGAGGAAGAAGCGATTTTCAAAGCCCAATAGTTAGACCTTATATATGTTCAGTCTAGGATGTTATACGAGATTATTCCAGACGCCTAATTCTCTTTTATGATAGCCTAATTCATTGAAAGCCTAATTCTATTTTATGATAGTAGGGTCCTATTGTAGACAACAAGATTCAGGGTTGAATTACATCATTCAGACACTTATTTTTTGGAGGTGTTGATCTATATTTGATAGTCTGTGTAATTTCATGACTAATAAAGGCTATTGTTCAGAGTCGAGTGAGCAACAATTTGTGGCAAGTTGATCCGACTTTTAAAGTTTAGTTTTTTACTTTCTGTCAGAAGTCCTTTTGTATGGTTTTCATCGGGGACATCTAAGTTTGACTTTGGTCCAAACTTCCTCAGAGAATTTTGTAAAGAGAATGATTCTTTTGATAAATTGGAATGTAATAAACGATTTCTTTATGTCTCATCTGTGTTGATTATTGACTTGGTGTTTTTACTTTTGTCTCTATATTTATTTCAACATCTATTATATTCAGAAAATTACATAAATATAGAATTTTTCAGCAAACTTTCATTTATAAAAAAATCATCCTAATCACTTGTAACCAATACTAGTGGATTAGAAAACAAATTTTGATGGCTATAAACATAGGGTGATATTCTCGTCTATCTTTCTTTAGCCAAGTAAGATCCAAAAATGCTTGAGTAAGATCATTTCATATATTTTCCTCAACAGGAGGATGGGTGGTCTCTATCACTGATCATGATAATCCCTACTAGCATATGAACTTAATGAGTTCCCAAAACAACTATGCTACTAGCAAAGCGGAGAACCATGAGCCCATAAATGATAAGATATTAAGATTACCCCTGCATAGTCATGAAAAATTTCAAAAGTTTCAAAGAGGGCTCAGAAGCCACTTATGACTTACCCAATATCAAGGTGCTACAGGGGCCAGGATGGAAACCAGAAAGGTTGACACAGAGTGATCAGGAAGATGGCAAGAACTCAGTGATTTCTTCCCCTGTAATTTGCAAATTTTGACAATATAATTTTGAATATTTCAATCTAGGCATGGTTTAAGATTTCAAGGCGAGCCACTTGGATCTATTAATATTGTGAATCACCATAAAATTGAAGAAAAATATTATGAAACCCACAACAAAATTCATTTAGAAACTCCAAATCGGTGGGAGAAAAAACCATAAGGCCAATGTCCATTCCGAAATCGAGGCGAGTCATGATCCTTGACCCTGTGAAAAATTTAAAACTATGGGTGAAAACCTCGGAAGATCAATGGCTACTCCTAGAAATCGGGCAAAAGGGAGGATGACCGCCATTTTTCCAAGGAGAAAATGTAATTAATATTTAAATTTTGACCGCCATTTCGAGGCTAAATATACAATTAATAAATTTTTTTTTAAATAAAGGGGGGGCGAATTGGGATTAATATGGGCTTTTTTTTTAATATATAAAATTCTCCCTACCAAAATTTGAAGGGGCTAAATTTCGCCCCTAAAATTTTCTATGAGTTTTTCCATGCAAGCGAAAGGGACTAGGCACAAGCAATGGTAATGCTATTTCATTTTCTAGATCTATTTGTGCACCCAAAATGGCCTCTTGTGCACGGCAAACCACTTACCCTATTTCCAAATTGAAAAGGAACTCTACTGAAAATTCTACCCAGATTAACAAGAAGTTTCGGCCCAGACAATTTGAATATCATCCATATGATTGTAGTTTAATGGTCTTTAGGACTTTGGATGGGGAAGTGGTTGTGATCAACCATGAAAGTGGTAAAAGTTTTGGCCATGTTCATCCTGTTGGAGCAAATCACAGTATTCTTGGACTTTATTGGCTCAATAAGGAGCCTAACAAATATGGTGCAAGCGGTTGTAATAGAAACCCTTCCACTTACACATATTAAGAGTTTGAGCATCTGTCCATATTAATGCAACGAATAATTATTTCCTTGCTAGTGGGTATTCAAAACATGTTTCTTTGTATGATATGTGCAATGGAAAATACTTACAAGTTTTTGACGATCTCCACCGTGACATATAAATGTGGTAAAATTTGCCCATCATTCCTCATACATGTTTTCCACTTCATTGTTTGATCAGGAAATCAAAATGTGGGATTTACGACAAAAACCTACACATCCTTTATATACAATAACCATCCTATAAGGGAATGTGATGGGGTGTTTTTCTCATGATGATCATTATACCCTTTCCTTGACTGTTGATAACGAGGGCTAGCTGGCAGAACACCTAGTAGGGGAAATCCATATTTTGAGGAGAAAGATTAGCTAGTAGTTGAGCAATTATTCCCAAATTTCCAGGCAGATGATTAATCTACAGCTCGAGGATAGAAGAGAAGAAACGGTTGATAGATAATTTGCTAAAGATGAGCATCGATCCCAAACTTCCACAACAACATATCAAGCAGAGGATGACAGTCAAAGACCAGTGATAGATTTCAAGGAAACTTGACCCATATTTCTTGCAATGATTCGAGACTTTATTTATTATTAGATATTTGTTCCAGAAAGTTTGTAATAGTTGGTTAAGGGATTTTCTATTTAGTTTAGCATTTTGAAGGTAATTAGGGGGGTTCATTTTTTGGCGTGGAAAAGAAGGATTAGGTTTGTAAAATTGTAAAGGAGTTTCATGCTAAAAATTTTGTACTTAAGGAATCAAACATCCTAATGGTAAGATTGTCAACAATTGTAGCTTATTTTGCTTGTCTTATTTGAATGCAATGGAAATTATTGCAAAGCATTAATTTCTTCTTGATTCAGTGTTAAAGTTGCATTTAAATACTAGTTTCAGGTTTAAGATATTAGTTTGGATATGAAAATCTTCTTAACATAAGTAAAGAGAATGTTCACTTGTGTTATTTGTTTTCTTATTTTTCTTCTCCTATATCCAAATTTCTTTCTAACTTGATAATGAATCAATCACCTCAAGTGTTAATATTCTTTTCTCAACAATCGATATCCTACCTTTATTTAATCTTAACCACCATGTTGATTTAGTCATCTTAATCTTTACCTAATTCTTTTTCAAGAGTAATTTTTTATCCACCTCTTTAAATACAAACCTCAACACTCATTTCCTATATATGTCCTTAAATATTAAGCCCACTCAGGTTGTATAACTTGTATAACTTAGTACCAATATAAAAAAGATCCAATTCTGGTCCCAGGTACATATTCCGATGCAGATCCCGGGATCGAGTAGATTCATATGCAGTAGATCTAGTTGCAAATCCAAATACAGAAGAAAAGTATGTTTTTACCATATTTATCCCTCTTTTATAAGGGAGCGGGCTAACTCAGGAGCAATCTTCCCTCCTTTACGGAGGTCCTACCCGCCAATCTAAAAATCTGGATTGGTTTAAAATGGGGCAAAACTTATGGAACAAGTGATAAGATTTTGAAATGTATAAAACCTTGATCCATACAAAACTCATGCTACCCCTGAAAATCTGGCCGACCCATTTTTTTTTCATTGAAAAACAAGGGTGTTTGCTCCAAAGTTAGCCTACCTTTTATAAGTAGTACCAATATCCAAATGCATACGTTTAGCCTACTCCTTTTATAAGTAGTACCAATATCCGAATGCATACGTTTACGGTGCAATCATATCACTATGAATAAGAAGTCTTTTGGTGTTTACCGTGCGATCATGTCACTATGAATAAAATCCTTTTGGTGTGTGGCTTGAGCCTTTGACATCCATGGTAGATCTGTCTTCCATTTTCTATCTGTGTGTCTCGTCATTCCTTTTCAGAGTAAATGGGTTTTAAATATCATGCCGTGGTTCTTATTTTGCCAGTTGCTGTTATCTGCGGAGGCGAGGGGAGGGTTAGATGGAGGGGAAGAGTAATTTCATCTTTAATCAACACCATGAAGTCCATGTTGTGATGTATCCATGGCTGGCCTATGGCCACATTTCTCCCTTTTTGGAGCTTTCCAAGCGCCTCGCCCGTCATGGCTTTAAAATCTCCTTCGTTTCCTCTCCGTGCAATATTGACAAGATCAAGTCGCTCCTTGACTTAGACGACCGAATAGATTTGGTGGAGCTTCCCTTACCCACCGTGGAGGGCCTCCCTCCTGGCGCAGAGTCCACCTCCGATATTGGTAATGAGAAGATACCTCTACTCATAGAAGCCGTAGACCGCTGGGAAGAGCCGTTCCATTTGCTTTTGCAGCGCCTCTCGCCGGACTATGTAGTCTACGACTTTGTGCAATGCTGGACTTCCCGTGTCGCTCAAAAGGGGTACAGACTATGGGATCCTACTTCCCACAAACTCATCATAAGAAGAGATGTAGTATTTGATTAATCTTCACTCTTAAAATCAGAATTGGTAGATGTTGAAGTGAGACAAGAATAGGTACTGCAAGTTCAACAAATTCAGTTGGAAACTCAACCATCTTCAGAAAAGAAGGAGCATGAAGAAGTTCGAGAATAAGAAGATAAAAATGTATATGCATAAAATATCCATGAAACTGAGGATATGCCTCAACCATATCTAAGGAGATCTTCATGAGTCAGGTATCCTCCTACAAGGTACGACGATTATGTTTCATCTGTGGCCTTAGTTTCTATTGATGGAGAACCTAGTTGTTTTCAAGAAGAAATTAAGGTATATGAAAGTTCTTAATGGAAGAAAACTATGAAAGGATAAATGGATGCCTTAGATATGAATAAAACATGGGACCTGGTAGAACTTCCAAAGGACATGAAGGTTGTTGGTTGCAAGTGGATCTACAAACTGAAAAAGGGTGTTGATGATAAATTCGAAAGGTATAAAGCAAGACTGGTAGCCAAAAAGTATTATCAAAAGGAATGTATTGATTTTCATGAGATCTTTTCACCAGTTATGAAGCTTGTTTCAGTTCGAGTTATGTTAGCACTAGTTGCTTTACTTGATCTTGTGTTAGAGCAGCTAGATGTTAAAACAATGTTTCTACATGGAGATTTAGATGAGGATATATATATGGAACAACCATAAGGGTTTGTTTAGGATCACAATAAGAGGTTTGTTTGCAAACTCAAGAAGTCATTGTATGGCTTAAGACAGTCTCCTAGGCAATGGTACAAGAATTTTGATTCCTTCATGGTGAGCCTAAATTTTACAAGAAGTGAATATGATCATTGTGTTTACTTTAAAAAGTTAGAAAATGGCATGTTCATTATTTTGGTGTTATATGTTGACGATATGCTTGTGGCAAGCAGGAGCATGGTCAAAATCAACAGGTTAAAGGCTTAGTTGGCTAGGGCGTTTGATATGAAGGATCTATGGGCAGCAAAACAAATCTTAGGCATGGAGATACACAAAGATAGGAAAAAATGGTAAGTTGTGGTTATCACAACAGAAGTATGTGGAGAAAATACTTATGAGATTCGGTATGAATAATGTGAAACCAATACATATCCCTTTGGCTTCCCATTTCAAGCTTTCTTCAAGTTTATATCATAGTAATGCCGAAGAAAAAGATTATATGTCTTGTGTACCATATGCTAATGCATTGGGCAGTTTGATGTATGCGATGGTGAGTACTAGACCAAACATTTCACATGCAGTTGGTGTTGTCAGTCGATACATGAAAAATCCAGGAAATGGGCATTAGGAAGTAGTGAAATGGGTGCTTCGATATCTTAGAGGCACAAACAATTATTCTATCACCTATGATGGTTCTAGAGATTCAGTTTGTGGTTATGTAGATTCTGATTTTCCAGGTGACTTGGACAAAAGGAGATCCACTTTAGGATAAGTCTTTACTCTTGCAGGAAGACTTGTTTGTTGGATGTCAAAGCTTTAAAACGTAGTCGTTTTATTCACTACAGAGGCAGAGTATATGGCTTCTTCACATGCATGAAAGGAGACAATTTGGTTACATGGTTTATTGGGTGAGTTTGGAAGGATGCAAGACAAGGTGAAAGTATTTTGCGATAGCCAAAGTGTTATTCATTTGGCTAGAAATCTAGCTTATCACAGTAAGACGAAGCATATTTTTGTTAAGTACCATTTTGTAAGACAGGTTGTTGATGAAGGTGGAGTGTCTTTGGAAAAGGTCCATACAAAAGTGAATTCTGCAGACATGTTTATGAAACCAGTTTTGTTAGAGAAGTTACGATGGTGTTTGGATTCTCTTGGCTTGCAGAAAAGGTGATGAATTAATTAAGGGCATGATATATCAGGTAAATTGTTGTCAAGGTGGAGATTGTTGGAAACATGTCAATGAATTTCCTTATGCGGTCACATGCACATGCATGCAACTATGTTAATGTGCATGCATGAAATCTATTACTGAGTCATAGATGTTATATATGTGAGCATACCCATAGAGGTGGAGTACAATGTGAGTGAAAGCTTGTGAGTGAAAGCGTGTGCAAGGAGCAGAGAGCAGAGTGTGTGAGGAGAGGATGATTGTATGCCTATGAAGGCTATTGTAATTCTCTCTTGATTAATAAGAATACCGATAATCATTGCCTGTGGTTTTTTCCCTCATAGGATTTCCACGTAAATCACTGTGTCAAGCGTATAATTGATGTGCTTGGTTTAATGCGTGTTTGATCTTGCTTATTTTATGCTCTGTTATATGCTATGTTTTGTTTCCACTTCCTAACAATTTTGTGTAAACTCTTGGATATAGTTTTGAGTTTGTAAAATAGAAATAATAGATACATTTTTGGTTAGTAATTTTAATTTTTGGACATAAAAATCATTTAATTGTGATTTTGTAATTTGAATAAATTAATTTAAAATAATTCAAAGTTTTTCAGTTTGTGTACTTAGTTTTGTTGTTTTCGTGTACTTAGTTTTGATGTTTTCATACACAATAAAAAAATAACAAAAACACATAGACTACATAATATTTAAATGAGGATTAATGAGTAAAAATATCTATCAAATTTATACATTCCTTTCCATAAAATTTGAAAAGTTCAAATTTTGCATAAAATTGTTAAATGTCTCTTAAACATCAATTAAAACGTTCTACGTTTTTTTACACTATTTTTCAATTGAATTCCATTCAAAACCGCATTCTTATTAATGTTTAGAGGTTTCTAATGGTCTTTGAATCCATTACGATTGTTAACCATCTAAACAACGGATCATTAAATTGACATTTTTAATTTCTCAAATTTCAAAATAATAAAATAATAAATATTTTAATTAAAAATTAAATAATATATGTAATGTCCTCTCAACTCACATCAAGTTTTTAATTTATCAAATTTCAAAATGATAAAATAATAAATATTTTAATTAACAATTAAATAATGTATGTAATGTCCTCTCAACTCCTGACATCAAGTTGAATTTGAGTAGAACG
>SNQJ01S0008763.1:0-13140 GCA_010110895.2 Picea sitchensis | reverse complement strand
TTATTATAGTATAATATGTATAGGGTATTAATCTAGTATCCTTATATAGGCTAATAATCTAGTATCCTTATAAATAGGCTATTCTTATCTTACTATGATAACGTATACTAGATAAGGATATACAAGATATTATATCTAGTATACGATGTCATAGTTAGATAAGATTAGCCCATTCTATTATGGGGGCCATATTCCTATTAATAGCTATGAAAACATATACTAGATATAATAATTTAGCGTATATTATATCTAGTATACGTTGTCATAGCTATTAATAGGAATATCACTCCCATAATAGAATAATGGGATCCATAAAGAGGCTATTATATATTCCCTATACAATAATTCTAGCCTATAGCACTAGCATACGTTGTCATAGTGTATATTATTTTATTCCTATTAATAGATTTTGACCATATCCGTTAAGAATAGGATAATTTCCATAGATATAGGAAAGGGTCTGTATAGTCTATGACTATTCCATAAATACTATTCCCATATACTTTGAATTCCTATTTCGGGAATAGTCTAATCCCATTATTTACACTATTCCCTATTAAACAAAATGACAGCATAAAGAATGGGATCAAAATACATTAAATGTATTGCTCATGCAGGATGGTGGTCGTTCTTTGACACGTCACTTGTTGTCTCCACCTGGAGACCTGAAGCAAGGATCGCCATTGAATTTTATAGAGCACGAGTTTCTAGACCTAAAGAGTGTAGGGAGCTGACCAAGGTTGTGAGAAGAGATTCAATTCTTTCCCCTCGCCTGTCCATGTTCTCCAACCGAAAGCGTAGTTCATCCACATCCTTTCTGACAACAAAAATCAGGTCGTGTAATATGTCCCATGAGGCGGGAATCTATGAACATGAAGCATAATACGAGAATGAATGGGGTTGTCTAGGGGTATATTCAAAGGAAGCGGGGGGTTTCTCCAAAGGAGCAAGGAGGGAGGGTTCCACGATGGGGGAAGAGGGTGGTGGAAAGGGTATGAAACACTTAGGTGATGGTGTCAGAGGGACCATGGCTGATTCCGAAGAAGAAGCCAAATATTGGATTGGGCTAGCGTAGAAACCCAGAGAATTCCCATGGGAGTCAAACCATTCCACATGACAATCCCATGGCTAAGACAATGGAGGAAGGTTTCTCTGAAAATGTGAGGTTGGGATGAGAAGGAGGGCAAAGAACTAGGTGGTTGATGAAGAGAAGGAGGGAGCTAGTTGGCCATACGTCCATGGTTCTGATACAAGACTGGGCCTCATTTTGGTTTCCCTCGAAGGCAAGGAATAGCCAGTAGGAGCGGAGAGGAAGGAAGCGCAACAGAGGCTAGTAAGGGAGAGAAATCCAACGAGGGAGAAGAGGGCCACCAGATAAGTCAGAGCTTAAAGACAGATGGTTGTTCAACAAGAAGTGAGGAAGTATTATGTTCCAATCGAGGAGTGACAACATGATAAAATAGCCAAAATGGAGGGTCTCACAAGCATAGAGGTGACGGGTAGATTCTTTCATCCATTGCTTGGAAGAAAATGAAGAGAATGGAATGTTGGATCATTGAGTCCAATGCTCAGAGGAATGAATGTTGCATTCATTCATCAGGGGGGATATAAATGCAGAGGGGCATGTCAGGTGCACATCACATGGTCGGTGCAATTTGTTGGGCATGTGTTATATTCTTTGCACGAGTAGCAAATACAAACATTACACAAATATTTTTTCCCTAGAAACCCAAACTGGGAAAACCAACATATTCTATATTCATTCATGGTGATACATTATTTAGAATACAATATATGTATAGGATCCAACAACATTCAAAACCCTAACCCAATGACCTAGATTAGTCAACAACCCTAATTCCTTAACCGGAAAAAGAAAACCATCAGCAAAAAACCATGTGCCGAAAAACCACCCAACAATGGACATGAAAATCGAGGCAACACAAAAAATGAGGCAAAAATGAAACACATTTCTCGAGGAAAAAAAATTCTCAGGGGTGTTGCACCCCCCAGGGGATTTTTTTTCCTCTGGAAACGTGTCACATTTTTTCCTCGTTTTTTGTGCTGCCTCAATTTTCGTGTCCATTGTTGGGTCATTTTTTGGCACATGGTTTTTTGCCAATGGTTTTCTATTTTCGGTTAAGGAAATAGGGTTGCTAACTAATCCAGGTCATTGAGTTAGGGTTTTGGATGCCGCTGGCTTTTATATGTATATTGTATTGTAAACAATGTATCACCATGAATGCATATATAATATGTTGGCTTTCCCGGTTTGGGTTTCCAGGGGAAAAATATATGTGTAATGTTTGTATTTACCCCTGTATCTTTTTTGTTCTTTTACTGAAAATTTGTTTGCAGTAAATATTGTACAAGGTTAAAATCTACATTTGGTATCAATCTTTGTTGGCTTCAGGGGGATGCCTTTGTGGTCAAGGGTTTGGCTCGGGACTGTGATAATCCTTGTTACAATGGGATATTTGTGGTATTGATTTTTTAGGTTAAAAAAAGTGGCAAGCAATTCAAAAATGGAGATCGAGAAGTTTAATGGGCAAAGTTTTGAGATGTGGAAGCTCAAGATGGAAGATATTTTTGTGAATAAAGATTAGTGGATCATGATAGATCCAGGTACTGCACCTACATGAACTTCAACAGATGACTGGAAAAAGTTGGATTAGAAGGCGAAGAGAACAATTCGACTGTGTCTCTCAAATTCAGTATTACTGAATGTGTCATAGGAATATACAACCAAGGATTTATGGGATAAGTTAGGGGAGTTGTATCAGTCTCAGTCCCTAGTAAATAAATTATTCCTGAGAAAGAAGATGTATAATCTGAGGATGAGAGATGGAGACTCGGTGGAAGAGCATTTGAACGCTTTCAATACCGTAGTAAGTTAGTTAGTATCTATTGAGATTAAGATTTCAGATGAAGATAAATGTATTGGTTTACTATGTTCTTTACTAGACTCGTGGGATAGTCTGGTTGTGGCCATAGATAGTAATAAAAATGCCTTGAAGTTTGATGAAGTGGTCTCATCCTTGTTGTTGAATGAGATAAGACAAAAGAATATGGAAGGACAGAGCACATGCATATTATTTGCAAGAGGACATTCTCAAGAAATAAATAGATCTAAGTTCTCAAGTGGGAGATCTAAGTCTGAGGGTAGATCTAAATCTCCTGAAAAGTTTTTAAAGGTATGTTGGAGATGTGGAAAATAAGGGCACTACACGAAGCAGTGTAGATCCAAAGTTGAGAAAAAAAATGGATTTGAAGAATCTCCTTCTACAGAAGAAAAGACCTCCAAGGAAGAAGGAGGGGATGTGTACTTGGATTCTTCAAGCACACATGTATATCATGAGGCATCATTGGTTGAATTAGGTGCATCCTTTCATATGACTCCCCACAGGGAGTGGTTCTATGAATATGAAAGGTATGCTAGAGGTAATGTTTTCCTAGGTGATGAATCGACAACCAGAATCATAGGTTGAGGAAAATTCAAGTCGAGGCTCATATATGGAAGGATTAAAAAACTACCTGGTAATCTGCACATCCAAGGATTGTCCATAAATTTCATTTTTTGTAAGCAAAATGGACGATGCAGGGGTAAACACAATATTTGAAAAGGAAACTTGTAGGATGGTTTGAGGAGCAATGGTGTTGTTGAAAGGAGCTCGGTTTGGAAATCTGTATAAGATTCAAGGAAGCACTATTAGTGATGGGTGTAATAGTTCCATTGTTTCGGATATTGGAGTTGAAGAAGAAAGAACTCCTACAGTCTCTCTGGAGAAAATGTTATGTTGTGGCATCAAAGATTGGGGCATATCAGAGAGAAGGGTCTTCGAATACTACACGGTAAAGGTATGGTTGAAGGTATGTCTAACTGCTCTCTAGATTTTGATTTCTATGAACATTGTGTATATGGTAAGAAAAATCAGGTAAGATTCCCCTCTGGTGCAATGAGAGTAGAAGGAATTTTACAACTAGTTCACAGTGATGTTTTTGGACCTGTGTCGGTCCCATCATTGGGAAAATATGTGTACTATGTCTCATTTCTATATGACTTCTCGAGGAATACTTGGATATATTTCCTCAGGAAGAAATATGAAGTCTTTGACATGTTTGAAGAGTTTAAGGCTCTTGTTGAGAATCAAGCAGAGAAGAGAATTAAGGTGTCGAGGACAGATAATGGATGAGAGTTCTACCAGAATGAATTTGAATAATTATGTAAGAAGTGTGGTATAGCAAGGCAGAAGACTACTCCATATACACCTAAATAGAATGGAGTTGCAGAAGAATGAACACGATGTTGATGGAAAAATCAAGGTGCATGCTCAGTGGTGTCGGGTTAGGGAAATAATTTTGGGCAGAGGCAGTGGGTAGTGCATGTTACCTGGTTAACATATCACCCTCATCAGCACTGGATGACAAGACTCCATAAGAGGTATGGACTGGTAAGAAATCTTCTCTCACACATATCAAGGTATTTGGATGTGATGCATATGTTCATGTTCCAAAGGAAAACATGAGTAAGCTAGATAAGAAGGTTGAAAAGTGTATATTTATTGCATATAAAGATGGTCTCAAAGGTTATAAGCTTTGGAACCAAGAAACTAAGAAGGTAATGTATATCCGAGATGTGGTACTTAGAGAAATGAAGGATGTTGTTAAACATGAAGTCCTAGCACGTAAGGAAGAACCAGAGAAAATAGAGTTTGATTTAAAGGATGATGAATCAGACTCTACAGAAGAACAAGAATAATAAGAAGAAGATCATCATTCTCCAGTATTGAGGAGATTGATTCGAGAAAGAAGGCTATTGGAAAGGTATAATCCATCTGATTTCAATTCAAATTTTGCTTTGTCTATTACTGATGATGATCCTAGAACTGTCAGGGAGGCAGTGGATTCGGAGGATGGAAATCTCTGGAAAAGGGCCATGGACGAAGAAATGGCAGCTTTGGATAAGAATGAGGATTGGGATCTAGTGGAATTGTAGATTGGAAGAAATCTCATTAGAAGAAAATTTGTATTTAAAAAGAAGCTGAATGCAGAAGGAAAAGTGGAGAAATACAAAGCTTGGTTAGTAGCAAAGGGTTATTCCTAGGTTGAAGGAATTGATTTTGGTGAGATTTTTTCTCTTGTTGCCAATTTAACCTCTATAAGATTTATGTTATCTGTTGTTATTGCATTTGATTTTCAATTAGAACAAATTAATGTGAAGACAACATTCCTACATGGGGATCTGGAAGAAGAAATCTATATGAAGCAGCCATAAGGATTTGTTGTGAAGGGAAAGAAGGAGATGGTATGCAAGCTGAAAAAGTCCCTATATGGTTTAAAACAATCACCAAGGATGCGGTATAAAAAATTTGATACTTATATGCTAGGACTTGGATTCACAAGAAGCAAAGGGGATCACTGTGTGTATTTTAAATTAATTGGTGATCATTTGATTTATTTGGTATTGTATGTGGATGACATGTTGCTAATAGGAAACAACAGGGAGATTATCCAGGATGTGAAGAATCAGTGGTCCTCTAAATTTGACATGAAGGATCTCGGTGCTTCAAATTTCATTTTGGGCATGGAAATTAAAAGAGATCGGAAAAGGAGGAAAATCTGGTTAAATCAGAGAAAATATGTCGAGATAATATTATAGAGGTTTAATATGCAGGAATGTAAACCGGTCAAGGTTCCTATTCCTGTTGGTGTAAAGTTGTATGTGGATCAGTGTCCCAAGACACAGGAAGAGGAGGATGGCATGTTTCATGTTCCATATGTGAGTGCAGTTGGCAGTTTGATGTATGAAATGGTTTGTACTAGACTGTACATTGCACATGTAGTGGGAGTTTTGAGCAGGTATATGTATAAACCAGGGAAGGAGTATTGGACAACAGTAAAAAGGGATTCCAGGTATTTGCGTGGCACTTCTAGCTATGGATTTTTCTACCAAGGAAGACCGGGATTGGACAGAGTGGTAGATATACATGGCTTTGTGGATGCATACTGGGATGGAGATCTGGATCATAGGAGATATACAAGTGTGTATGTGTTTAACCTGTTTGGAGGACCAATAAGTTGGATTATAAAAAGACAAGCTATAGTGGCACTTTCAACTATAGAAGTTGAATACATGGTAGCCACTCATGCAAGTAAGGAAGCAATATGGTTCCAAAGATTGTGTTCAGGTATTGGGTTGGTACAAAAAGATGTAAGGATAGACTGTGACAGTCAAAGTGTAGTTTTTCTTGTGAAGAACCCGACTTATCATTCAAATACCAAACATACTGATATTCAATATCACTTTGTGAGAGACATGGTTGAAGAAAAGAAAGTATTGTTGATGAAGGTGGACACTTTGAAGAATGTTGCAGATTCATTAACAAAATCTGTGAGCACTGAGAATTTCTCTTGGTGTAGAGGATCCATGGGAATTGTTGCCCTGGATTTTTGACTGTGTAACCATGTAACCCCATATATGCAAAGAAAACAACAAGTGGGAGAATGTTGGGTATGTGTTGCCTCGATTTTAATGTCCATTGTTGGGTGGTTTTTCGACACATGGTTTTTTGCTGATGGTTTTCTATTTCTGGTTAAGCAATTAGGGTTGTTGACTAATCCAGGTCATTGGGTTAGGGTGTTGGATGCCGATGGATCCTATATGTGTATTGTATTGTAAACAATGTATCACCATGAATGAATATAGGATATGTTGGTTTTCCCGATTTGGGTTTCCAGGGGAAAAATCTCTGTGTAATGTTTGTATTTTCCCTTGTATCTTTTCTTTTCTTTTACTGAAAATATGTTTGCAGTAAATATTGTACAAGGTTAAAATATACAAAAGCCTGGAAGGTGCCACTCTCTCCCTTGAAAATGTGGAGCCTGTAAACACCCCATCTGGGGGTTTTTCTATGCTGAGAGCCAGATCAATACAGTCCTGGAGGATCAGATGTTCTGTGTGGGTAGAGGACGTGTAGAGAATATCCAGTCCATCTTGAGCCACCCCTATATTTGCTAATTTGTCAGTGATATGGTTCGCATGCCTTCGAATATGCGAGGGGATGAGAGATAGATGAGGCTGAGTGAGAGCTGCTATGGCATTGAGGCCATTGGTGAGGTGTCAGCATGGAGAAATTTTGTCAGGGTCTTCCCCGTTCGATATTCTCGCAAAGAGGATGAGAATGATTTGGGAGTCCCCTTCAAAAATCAGTTGATTATAACCATGTTCCTGTGGGAGATGCAGACCTTTCGTAAGACCCCAGAGCTCCACAACATTATTATATTTATGCCCAATGCTACCAACATATATGAGAGTGATGCTTCCCTGGCTATTGCGGAAGACCAATCCAAAGATGAAAACACTCGGATTACCTTTGGATGCTCCATCAAAATTTATCTTTGTAAATCCTAGAGGCGAAGGAGACCAATGGGAAGGGATACCCTTGGCCTGGAATCGCTGAAGGATCCTAGAAGGAGAGGGGTTGAAGTTGATATTCCNGAAAACACTCGGATTACCTTTGGATGCTCCATCAAAATTTATCTTTGTAAATCCTAGAGGCGAAGGAGACCAATGGGAAGGGATACCCTTGGCCTGGAATCGCTGAAGGATCCTAGAAGGAGAGGGGTTGAAGTTGATATTCCAGTTGTCTGGGATAGGATTTTCATGAGGACAGAAAATTAAGTCCTCGTCTTTCCAATGCTGCAGATGGATGGTTTCTCTGATGTTTTCATGAATTAGTTTCCATACTACTTGAAAATCAAGTTGTGTGGATTGAAAAATGCATCTGTTTCGTTCTTTCCAAAGCTGTCAGAGAATGAAACCAAGAAAGAGATGCTAAATGTGATTGAGTATGGGAGAGAGAAAATATATGTCTCTCCATCATTCTATGGTTTCTTTGAGGCCTTTTCGATTGAGATCCGTTGTGTGCATAACTATTGCACTTTGGTCCCATATTTGAGAAATATTGGAATAGAGGTTGAGCAGGAGATTATGAGTTCCGGCTTCCCCCAAGCAAAGAATCCATATGGAAGGTCCTGTGAAGCATGTCTTTAGAAGATTATCCTAGTTAATGATGCTTTTGTGTGCTACGAGCCAAAGCAAAGTGATAATTTTAGGCCAGTTCTTTTCCAACCATATTTTCATTCAGACCTGCTCTTGTGGGATAAGATGGAAGGTTGCCTTAATAATATAAGATTATTAAATAGTGAAGGTTCCCTCCGAGGTGTGCCCCATCTTAAAATGTCCTCTCCTTGAATTATTTGATTTTTTTTGGATTTGATCGTCTCGTTCTAAGGTTGAAGATCCATGTGCTTTGGAATGTGGAGGTATGTTCATGAGGATTTCCACATATGCCAAGTGGCATTAGGGGGGTCCTCTTACCAGTAGTCCACTATGGTTTCCAAGCCCGCCTGACTTCTGGGGGAAAGGAAATTTTTTGCAAGGGGTTTGTGCACCATAGAAGGCCATTCTTTCCATGATTCGTGCCAAAATGAAGTTGTCCTACCATTTCGAAATTCCCAGAAGGAATGATCAACGATCAAGGAGTTTCTTTGCTTAGCGAAGTTCCAAATCAAGGATCCATGAAGGTGCTCGTTCCATTTGATTATATTCTTTTTTGCAAGATGTGGAGCATATTTGTGTCACCAAATACTGTACCTAAAATTAGTGTGGCGCTTGATTTGCCGCAACCAAATTTTGGCACTGAGGACCTTGTTGGGAGTGGCAGGGTCCCGCAGCCCAAGACTGCACTTTAGTTTTGGTTTACAAATATTTTCCAAACTGATCAGGCCCCTTTTAGACCTGTCTTTGCACCCTTCTAAAGAAAGTTCCTTTGCAAAGTTTTGATGGCAGTTAGAATAAAACCAGGATCCTCCAGAGTTGAGAAAGAGTAAATGGGAATGGCTTGCAGAATAGATTTTAGGAAGATGAGGTGAATTGGAAGGTTGAGGGAACGAAAAGTCCAAGAGGAAAGTATTTTAGCCCAGGATGAAAGAAGTTTTTATACCCTGGTTTTGAACCTCGTATTGTATTTTGTTAAGTTATGAAAGGACAAAGTGCCTAAACAATTATTAAGAGGCTAGTGTGCCTAGGAAATGTAATGTTTTGATCATTATTAATATAAAACACATCGTTGGCTGCTAGAAGGACAAGGACAAGAGTTATAGGGGGATATGATTACACAAGAGAGGGGGCTTGAGGGGTTGAGTACTTATTTATATTTTATTTACCCATTTATGGTTTTAGTGGAGAATAACAGTTACATGAGATTCTTGGGGGAAGACCATGGGGTTCCTTAATTACAAGAAATATATAAACCCATCCTTGGTCTGTGGTTGGGGTTGTTTTTTTGTTGTTGTTGGGGCCTTATTGGTTCCTTCACACTCTCTCATTAATTTTCCATCATGCTCACCTTTTATTTATCTTTTATTCTCCACTCATCCCTTCACCTACTCATCCCATCTGATTCTAGAGCTTCTTTGGGAAGGAAACCAAATTGATGAGAAAATCCATAGTCATTGGCTATTTATATTGTTGGTGTATTTCCAACCAGGAGTTGTTTCCTGCATTTCTTTGATTCCTTGGCCCATGTTTCAGTTAACTCACAATTACGAGTCCTGAGAGTCCCAATAGGGAGATTATTGACCACAAACACTAGAGCCCTAGAAGACATGGAAAACTTGAGGGACTGTGTGGTAGAGAAGGGGGTCCATTCTCTTGGGTTGTGTAGACTGGGTAGAAGAGTGTTGGTGTACTTTGGATTGACGTGATTGTTGAAAGGCCTGTGAGAGACTGAGGGTTGACTGGCTTGGGAAGCCGAGTGACACCCTAGAATCCGTCCTTGTGGACTCATAGCCCTAACTCGGGGGTGACACTGCTGCTGAGAATTGGAACAATAGTGTCTACAATTGGGTGGAACATCCTTGGTCTGCAGCCAATTGATGACTCATTTTCATAAAAGATAACTGCTCTTTATTATGGTTATTTACATGTGTATGATTTATTCTGTTGTGTATTTATTTATCTTTGAATTTAATATTTAGAATATGCATGCTTGTTGGTTATTGTTGTGCATTACTTAGTTTATGTTATGGCATGAATCTTTATTTTTGCATGTGGTTTTCCTGTCTCTTAATTAACTTAGAAGTGATTTGAATTGAGATAATTCATTGGACAATAGTGTGTTTAGTCTGAGGGTGCCTGGGTACATTACATATTGGTATCAGAGCCACAGGTTGAAACACCTGGCCATAATGGGCCATATCTATTAGACATGATCTTGTGGTTAAGATCAAGTATACCTTGAATTGGGAAGCTCAAGAGAAATGGAGTTGTAGAGATCGTGTGGTAGCCAAAACGTCAGATATCTTTTGTAAATGAGTGTGCAATCGTGATTGTTCCTTTTGAATTCACGAGCGATCACCACCATGGGATCGAGGGAGATCTAGATCATCAGATCATAAGGCGGGTGAACAGGGGTCGTCCGATGGAGGCGAATGGGAGGTTTGGTAATAATTAAGTCCTAGTCGTCATATCTAGTTGATTAATCATCAACCATCGATCAAAGCCAAGAAAGAAAGGAATAAATTCAGAACTTCACCACTTCAATGATCTTGGTAGGTAGGTAAAGCCTAAATTGGCAAAGGTCGAAGTCATGAAGCCCGTCAGCCATTCGATTTGATGGGAGGACTGGAGGGATCTCTGTTGGATATCGTGGTTAGCCGACATTTACTACTTCGATAGTTTTCACTCCCAGAGTTTTAAACAATGATGAACTGTTACAGCGCGAAGCCCCGGAGAACTGAAGTCCTGGAATCCTCATCGATCGTTAGATTGAGGGGAGAAGTTTAGGAGTGTTGCGGGCCATTAGATATAGCCATGGTAGAAGGGTAGCAAAGTTTGGGCTTCAGAAATTCACCACTCTGGAAAATACGAAGTAAGTTTCATAGAAAATCTATGGAGCATCGAAGCCCCAAAGTGACGAATTTACGGAGGTGTAAAACTGTGAAGTCACTTGGGCCGTCGGATCTGGAGTTGTGTTTGGGGATCTTCCATGTGGTTGATGATGTGGATTATACCACGTTGAAGGGGTGCCATGCGGGGACACATGTCACCCAATTTTTTTACCTTTTGGACCCCGATCTGTTCATTTTTAAGTGACACATGGTACACATGCCATCGTTCCATGTCACCCTAGGTGATGTCATCATGTTGTTTCATCTCCGAGAGCATGTGACTCCGGGGGTGTCCAAGTTTTTGTCCATGATAGGTGTCAAATCCTGAATTCATGAAGGCACGCATACCATCGATCTAATATCCCTTCTAGACCTCTCTCAATCGTTGGATCAAGTAGGAGGATCAGGGTAAGTACTTCAGAGGATTATCACTCTGGGGGAATTGAGAGACAAGAGAACTGAATGTCTTGAAGCCCCAGAGTGTTGAATTTAAGAATGGGAGGAGAGTCTTCCATTTCAATGTTTGATTAAGTCACAACCATTTATTTCCGTTGAAGCCTCCAGCTGGGGGTGTGGCTGTCCATTCAATGGGAGATCAAGTATCAGTCGTATGATTTTTGTTGGTGGAGTTAGTGAATACTTTGATGAAGTGTAAATTTGGGGGAATTTGGAAGTTGACAATGGAGAAACGTCGAAGGCCAAAGTCTGGAGAACTTGGTCCCAGTGGTGGTCTCATGATAAGGTAAAAGGGGCTTGTGAGGTAACCCAACCCTTGATTATGTTGTTCTCGCAAGATCCCATGTGGAAGAACATGATGTGAGGCACTAAGTAATATAAGGCCCACGATTTCGAGCCTTGGTCACTTGGGTTTGTGGGTTGAGGAAAGCTCCTTTTCATAATTCAATTATGTATCAACTAAAAGGGTGGGGGGTGGGGGAGAAAGTGAAATTTCTTTTGGGTAGCCCTGTCTTTTAGCTCTAATATCAAATTGAAGTGAGTTTTCATCCATTGGGATAGAGGATTCTGAGGAAAATAACATGGAACTGTTGTGTTGTGAATACTAATATATTTTTTCTTCATGAATTGAGAAGAAAAAAAAATACCTATGGCAATGTTTGACAATTAATTTTGTTTATAATAACCCTAAAAAAATGATTTCTTTCGCATTTTGAATAATTAGAGGGGCTGTAATCTTATCATTATAGGGTAAGAATACATTCAAGCAAACGAATATGGATAAGGAGCTTACAACCATGATAAAGAGGTCAAAGGTCAAGATATCAGTGTTGGTAATGCTGAGACAGAATCCAATGGACACAAGGGTATAGGGGAGAAAGAAACCCTGATAGAGACTATGAGAATCCTGAAACTAGAAGTACAGAGGTACAAAGAAAACAATGAGAGGTTGATGAGAGAACAAAATCAGACAAATGATCAAGTGATGCAGAGCTTAAATGAGTTGCAGAGGCAAAAAAAGAGGGGATCAAACTTAAAACAAGAGGAAGAATGCATGTATCATGAAATAAGAGATAACCATAAGAAATATGGTTATTCAAGAAGTGTTAGAAGAACTTATAGAAACCACTCACCTCCTTACTCAATAATAAAGTTTTATGCATTTGAAGACTCCATAAGTAGTCCAAAGGTTTCTCATGTTAGGCACCAAAGAAGAAGGCATGAAGTGGAAAGTTTGCAAGGAGAGATGCGGAAGCTTAATCCAACATCCTTTTGATGGTGAAAGGGAAATGGAAGATGATGTTGAGGCATGGTTTCTTGGACTCAGGAGACATTTTCAATTGCATAACTATTCATTAAACCTAGAAGCCAGAATTGCCACCTACCATTTACATGGGAAAGATGCAATGTGGTGGGACCAATTGAAGCAAGTTGAGCATATTAATGAGAATAGGATCACTTGGAAGCAGTTCAAGAATTATTTTCAGAAGGAGTACCTCTCAAAGCGCTTCTATGATAAGAAAATGAAGGATTTAATTGAACTTAGGCTGGGAAGTGAATCCATGGAAGAGTATGAGAATAAATTCTTGGGGTTGTTAAATTATGTGGGGTTTATAAAAAATGAGAAGGTGAAAATAAAAAGGTTTTTAAGTGGTTTTCCTTTCCTTTCTAAAGAAAAGATTTAGTATGATGAACCCAAGACCTTGAATGGTACCATCAATAAGGATAAAT
>SNQJ01S0008762.1:379800-400869 GCA_010110895.2 Picea sitchensis | reverse complement strand
TGTTTGGTTCATTATCTTGGCATTGTATTGGCTATCTATATTAAGGAAGTTTTGTTGGGTTTTCTTCCCCTTAAGGGTTTCCCAGGATAAATGCTTGTGTACTCTTGTGATTGTGTTTCTCTCAGTGATCCTGTTTATGCTATTGTTATCTAGTAAACAGAAAGGTAACCTAATAATAGCAAAAACTTTAACATAGCGTGACACATTCCTCATCTTCTCAATCACCTATGATAGCCACGACACATGAGGATATCAGTGGCATTCAGGATGTGGTAGAGGAGCCTTATGTAGTGATTGGACACAAGGGACATTTAGATATGCAGGGCCAGGAAGAGAGGCATGAATTGGAGATAGATGAATATATACATATGTTCCAATATGAGGGGAGTGAGTCACCTCTTTTGGGGATTCCATCAATAGATCAGGTTGTGGATACCGACATATCAATGGGATACTTACTTTGGGGATCAACCTACAGTGACGGGGATGCATTCATTGTCTGTCGAAATGGTCGTATCACAAATATGGACACATCAGTATGGGATCCGGGTGCAGATGTCATTAGTAGAGTGAGAAAAATGAGGATAGAGTTGTGCATACAGGTAACGGGGTGGTTCAGATCGAGGCAACAATATATGATGTTGTAGAGTGGCATACAGGGGGATTCAGTAGCACAACAGACAGTGGGCAGTGTGGCACCTTAGCTCTTAAGGAATGTGTTGAAGAGGATTCCATTGTTTACACTAGCAGTTGAAGTCATGAGGTATCACTTTAGCAGGACAATGTGAAGGAGTCACAATATTTGGTCGGACAGTTAAGGGTCAAAGAGGACATGATTGTGGCAGCCATTAGACACATTGATGATACACACACATTGGTGGCAGAGTATTGTTGGAGGGCCACGATGGAACATGATAGTTCGGATGGAGTGTTTTCCATTGAGGACTTTCAGATACTTAGGGAGAGAGTGATTGTGATGAGGACCTACTACCAACAAATACTTATGGATAGAGATTACCTTCTGAAGGTTGGAAAGATGTATCATGGGGCATTGAAGGAGAAGGAGACTAAGGTGGACCGACTCACTCATGAGTTGGTAAGCACATAGAGATTCTTGAAATCCACACAGACAACCCTTAAATAATCAAAGTCCATATTAGAGGAGCTCCATGAGGAGGCTAGTCAGGGATCCACTATATCTATCTCAGCAGATGGTCAGATATATACTTCAGCTACATCGCTAGAGGATGTTCGTGGTTTGATAGAGGAGCGTGAGGGGTACCCCGGAGAAGCTTGAGGGACCACCATTCGTGGGGAGCTCTGTGACAGTTGGGAAAACACATACACATGGGGATTCGAGAGCTAGGGGTTGTTATCGGGTAAATCGGTGAATGCGAACATAGACTAATCCCCCTAGATCCACCTAGATCTAGAACAAAACACGATAGGACATGGTGCTTTCCCTAGGCTCTAATCATCGAATTTACTACCAAACAAAAGACGATAGACATACCTTTAAATGTCACTTCCTTATGTCTTTGTTGTTCCCATTTCGCTCCGGTGCTCTTGTGATACTGATCCTACAGTAAGACACAAACCAACCAAAGTGAAAGCAGCAAAAGTATATTCAATGACAACCTATGCATATGATCAAGGAATTATGCAATAAAATAAAGACAATTCTATGGGAAAGAAACATGCCACTGTATTATATTAATAATAGGAAGAGAGATTACAACCGGATGCCTTGATGTCGTAAGGTTCCTTCCAATAGTTCCTTGCTTCCCACACACTTCTTGCTCCAAGGATTCTAAGACTATAGATCTGACATCTATCTTGACAAAAGAAACGCTCAAAGCCACTCTAACCAAGCTAATAATTCCAAGCCAAATCCAACTACAAAAGCCAAGATCCAAAACCAACTAACTTTCTCCATGACAGCCCCTCTCCTTTTATAAGCTAAAGAGGATAAGGTAAGGAGGTTAGGATAATCCCACTAAATCATGAAAGCGAGTAAGATCCAAACCATTCGGAGGCCACCTCACCATAGAAGCTTCTCCTTCTAGAAGCATCGAGAAAATGCTCATTTTTCCCACATATGAAGGCCGTTGTGACCTATCTATAGTGTACCCTATGGCAACTTCGTGCCCTAGCTATAGTGCAGCCTGCGGAAATCAGGAATTTTCGCACCCTAGCTATGGTGAAGCCCGCGGAAATCCTCCAAAATAGGGTTTTTACAGAGGAAAACACAACTTCTTATCTCAGGAAACGTTCTTCTGCCTTCTTTCTTTAGGAATTCAAGCCACTGACCCTTCTGAAGGCAACATATAGGTTTACATCATTAACGGTCATAAGGGTGACGAAAATAATGTGTAACTGGGGTAGTTATGAGGATTTCCATGTAGAGGTTGACCCAGTAGTACACCTAGGATACATGATGATTCAGGAGGATACATGAGCTTGCACGAGTGTGCAGGGACATACAATGATGAGCGGTAGTTCACAGTGGCATGCATAGGTGTACAATGTGATCTGTGGGGATGTGTTAGAGTACAAGGAGAAGACATACTTGATGGAGCATGGAGATTTATGTGGAGAGTGGTCCTCTCATTTACAACAGTACATGGGCCTTGGAGATCACCTTCTCAATAACAACAGTTATATGAGTGATGGTAGAGGGAGTGTGATTGACCATTTGTATGTGGAGTCACCTACCGTTGTACCCGATGGCATGAGATTAGTGTGGAATCCAGGCGACTATTCACCATGGATGTAGGTGGATGAGTTCTTGGTCAAGCCTTTGGGATTGACCAATGCATATGACACTTCCCAGTCCTACATACAGTTGTAGGTATTTTTGTTAGCCTTCCCCGATACTTTCATTATATACAGTAGCATAGGGGAAAATAGGTAGTTGCATGGGACATGGAGATTTGTTGGGAAGAGACCTCCTTACATGGGATACTTCATTACATGTAGAAAGATAAGGGAGGTACACCTAAGACAATCAGATGAGGCCTTAGGCATCATGGAGAGTATCTTAAGCCGTGGGACATAGGATATTTAGAGATTGATGTAGGTTCAGAGTCTCATCAGGATAAGGACGAGGAGAATAGTAGGATGGATGCTTTCGATTAGGACTATGAGGTCAGTTGGTAGGATGTAAGTTTGCAGCAGGAAGCAATAGAGATCTTGAGGACCATACATTATGTACATATGGTCGGACAACTTGGACATTTCAGGACCCGTCATCAGATCAGAGAGAGATTCTCTTAGGAGGATCTAGAGGATGATGTCATTAGGCATATGGGGGAATGCTTGGTAGGTAAACATCACAAGTCAGGGCATGATACCTTAACCACCCTCGTTTCAAGGCAGAGTTGGAAGAAAATGCTAACATCTCTCAACCCTGGTGTACTAGATCTATATAGTAGGGTTGGCATCATAGGGATATTTTCAGAGTATGGGACATCGCAAGAAGAAGAGTGGATTGAAAGGGAGGCCAAGTTTAGTGATCATGGACATGACAACATAACTATCAGTACAATTTGGTCGGAGGTTTATAGTCCAGTAAGCACCAGGTTACGTGGTATGGAATAATCATAGTTATTTGATGCAAGGTTTGGTGCACTTCTAGAGTGCATGGGAGTTTCAAGGACGCTCATGATTGATTCCTTCCATTGTTGGGGGAATTTGAGAGCAAATGGAGATGAGGATGTTATGTGGAAGGATGGGTCTCCTTGATTAAGGATTAGGTACATGGATAGATAATCTTCTTGGTTAGCAGGGGATATGGATACTACCAGAGGTGCTAGTTTGGAGACTGGTTTAGGTGAGAGTCCTTGAGGGATGGATACTATATTTACTTGCTCTATTGGTTGGGGATCTTCAAGAGACTATTTGTGTGGATGTCCTACGGGACTATACTTTACATGGAACTACAGTTCACATCTTGATTTGGGATCTAGGGATTAGAGTGATGGGTATTCTAGTGGTTGATGGAGTTGAGATTAGAGTAGAACGGTTTCCTCAGGAGTTCACTAAGGATCTACTACACATGATCATTCTAATCATCGGGAGCATTATGGGGGCATGGGTGGCGAGCACATTGAGGGACCATGTTTTGAGGGGAGAGTACTTCATGTCACAAAGGTGGATATGGGACCCTGGGATAATACACAATTTGATTCAGCTATTGCTTAAGGACACATAATATTCAGGCAGCGAGGACTATAATGTCCCCATTTTTTAATTTTCTTATGTTACAGCTTGGGATGCCTGTCAGAGTAGCCAATTGGGGGTGATAGTGAGATCAGGAAGTTTTGAGGAGTTTTATGGGCCCGACATACATTATTCATCATTTTTCATCATCGGGATCCATTCTGCACAACTTGTCCTTGGTTCTTTTGCATTCCGACGATTTCCGTAATTTTGGGTTATTATTGAGCATATTTTACATCTTATTTAGAGCTTGTTTCTTAGAGGAACACATTAGTGTAATAGATCGTTTGAACCGGGACGAAAATATATATAGGATAGGATGATAAAAAGTGACTTTCAATGGTCAAAGAAGTTATAAGGGTGAATTAATTAATTTTTAGAGTAAAAAGGGTCATTAAATTAATAAAGTGATTTTATGAAGAAATAATAAAGATGAATTAAAAGTCACTTGAATGGAAAAAGGTGAAAGGGGGAATAAAAGAGAGATAGGGGCTTCTATTCTCTCATTATGTTGATTGATTTTTGATGTCTGGCTTCTTGGCTAGAGAGCTCAAGATACTTGAGGCTTTTGAGGGTTTTGAGGGTTTTGACTAAATAAACCCTAGAGATCAACAAGGGAGTGAAAGATTCTCCTGTTCTTGATCCCAGCTTGGCCAAGGTGGTGAAATATTCCACCCTCCCCATTCTATTAAGTTCAGATCCTTTTAATTCATTCATTTGTGAAGTGGGGCAAATCATGAGATGAGTTCTCTTTGGAAGGAGCGCACTAAAGATCTTGGAGAATTTCAATTTAGCATCCAGAAGAGACATATAACTCATATCTTCACCTGCGTGTCTATTCCACCTCTGGATATATTAGATCTTGCAAATTTTGGAGAGGATCTTTGAGGAGATTCATTATTTTGTACCCAGGGCGAAATACTTCCTTGAGGGGTGCATCTGGTAGTGAAAATATTCCTCTTTTGGGGTTGTATCAGTTTCTACTTGTTGGGATCGAGTTGTATACATCTTGGGAAAATTATTTATGAGGAGATTGTCCATTTCATTCATGGATCGAACCTCATCTTTAGCCAAGGAGAATTCAGACCAAGCAGGGCACATATCTTTTCATTGGGCCATCCTTTGCTAAAGAAATTACATATTTTTGGAGCAGTTGTTAGAGGGTTTCTATAGGGAGACACTTTGCCTTTATTTGGATGTGTTTTGTTTGTATTTTCTAGCCATATATCAACTATAGCAAATACATTTCATATCTGGAAATTACTGTGTGGTGGACATCCAAGTGCATATTAAATAAAACAAGGATTTGAGGAACTATCTTATGGTGTTTAATAGCTATTAGTTTCTGATTTATTTAGTTATCATTGCATGTGTTTTCCTTATATATTACATGAAGAAATATGGGCCAAAATACATCAGAAAATACACTTAAATGAATGCTACAACCATTGCACACAAAGTGTTTGACAAAGCACTTCAACCAGCCAATTGCAAATAAACATAACAACAAACACAAATTTAGAACAACCACTCATTGGGAAGGGTTTTAGGTGTTGCATGTGATGTGTTTGACATAAACTTCATCCCTTTAACTTGAGTTAATTGGGACAACAAGTATGGAAGTGATTTAAGGGAGTTGGGATCTTGTATGCCAAGTGTTTGACAAAATTCCTCAACCACGTACATATGATGTTCACATCAGATTTGGTTGGGAACATTACAATGGTATCATAGTGAATGCCTTCCCTAGCATGTGATTTTGTGATATATTGATGGAGCATGAATTTAAGGCCATGAAAATAGAGTATAACTCTCGGAGTGCAGGATTCTGAAGACTGGTCACCTTGGATGAGTATTGCAGCATCAATTAAAAGGGAAGGGGGTTTGATCAAAGATAGGAGGATGTATGGGAGAGCCTTACCCAATGGGAGGGTTATACCCAAGTTTTTAGATAAGCAACAAAGTGAAGAGAAAATAAAGAGATTAGAGGCTCATGGATTAGTAGAAACAAAGGGAAAGGAACTTTGCTACCATTGCAAGGAGCCTTGGGAGCCATATCACAGATGCAGGGGTAAGGGGAAAGTGCATTACGTCGAGGTGGACTATGACAGTGATGATGATGAAGATGCTTATGATGAGGATGACAGATTGGAAGCATGGGACGCACCATCAGTAGAGCTATCTTATGAGGTTAACACACACATGGGACAGGTTGAGGAGTTGGATATGGAGAGGAAAACACCTCAGTTTGACCATTTGGTTGGGCATGAGGAGTATGTGCATGAGGAGGCAGCCTTAGATGATTCATTAGAGCAGTCCCATGAGGCCAGTGACACCCACACATCTGATCAAGTGATGACCAAGATGCTTGTGAGGGTTCAAATGTGTTAGAACCTAGGCATCATGAGATTCATATGTTGGGTGACCTACCTTTCGATGTTGACATGACTTGTAGGATGTCATATGTGGGGGATGATGAGCCTGCTATGGAGTTGAGAATGACACATTCCTCATATTATTAGTCACCTATGCTAGCCATGACACATGAGGATATTAGTGGCATTCAAGATGTGGTAGAGGAGCCTTGTGTAGCGATTGAACACAAGGGACATTTAGATATGCAGGGCCAAGAGAAGAGGCGTGACTTGGAGATAGATCACTATATACATACCTTCCAATATGGGGGGAGTGAGTGAGCTTTTTGGGGGAGTCCATCAATAGATCAGGATGTGGAGACCGACATATTGATGGGACACTTACTTTAGGGACCGACCTGCAGTGACGAGGATCCATTCCTTGTTTGTCAAGATGGTCATATCACAAATATGGACACATCAATATGGGATCCAGGTACATATGACATTAGTAGAGTGAGTGCACAAGAGGATACAATTATGCATAAAGGTTATGCGACGGTTCAGATTGAGGAAATAATATATGATGATGTACAATGGAATACAGAGGGATTCAGTAGCACAACAGATAGTGGGTAGTATGGATCATTATCTCTTGAGGAGTGTGTTGATCAGGATTCCACTGTTGACACTAGCAGCGGAAGTCATGAGGTAGCACTTCAGCAGGATAGTGTTCAGGAGTCACAACATTTTGTAGGACAATTGAAGGTCAGAGAGGACATGATCATGGAAACCATTAGACACATTGATGATACACATGTGTTGGTGGCAGAGTATTGTTGGAGGGCCATGATGTCAAAGGATATTTTGGATGGAGTGTTTACCATTGAGGGCTTCTAGACACTCAAGGAGAGAGTGACTGTGATGAGGACCTACTACCAACAACTACTTATGGATAGAGATTACCTTTTGGAGGATGGCGAGATGTATCATGGGGTGATGAAGGAGAAGGATATTGAGGTGGACCGACTCACTCATGAGTTGGTAAGCACATAAGGATTCTTGAAAGGCACATATACAACCCTTCAAGAATTAGAGTCAAGCTTAGAGGATCTCCTTAAGGAGGCTAGTCAGGGATCCACTACATCTATCTCAACAGAGGGTCAGATATACACTTCAACTATGTTAGCACTTTGTAATTTGCCCAAGGTTGTGGGGGAAATCACAAAGGTAACATCAAACTGCTTGGAGTCATGGATCTAGCCCTCCAAGACTCAGAGAGGGCTCTCTCTGTCTGATCTAGCTTTGTTTTAGATTTTAGATGTTAGGCTAGTTACAAGGTGCGGAATTTATTTTAGATTTGAGATGTTTGGCTGAAAGACTATTTTAGAATTCCATTGGGCTATGGGGTCTGTTTATAAAGTAAGGATCGGTTCAGATCTAGAAGTAAATGTCTCCACAGGGTGGGATAGTAAAAATTGTTGGATCGTCTTAGATTTAGTGTGGATGAATGGGGTGAAAGCAGAGAGATCCGCTGAAAAGAGGAGCAATTAAGAATTCCTTTGCAAAGCTTCAAATGAATAACATAGAGATTATTGAAAAATTAGACACAAAGTATGCATACATAAATTATGCGCTATTACTTTCTTTCAATAATAAGAAATGGAAGTGCATGAAAGATAACAGGAAAATAACTGAAAACAGAAAGGGAACACACCATCGACGCTTCTACACGAGAATCCTGTAAATTCACTTCTCTATTACTGGTTGATCTTGAAAATATTACACAATATCTCACTGGGCTCCCATATCAACCAAAAGAATCACCCCTTTCTTATTACAAAACAATGCTTAATTAATAAAAACAACACTCAAATTATTTTGACTTTGTTAGCAATACAATCCCACAAAATCATAAAAAATAGAATACAAAATAAACAAAGCAACAATAGAATGAGGAAAAGATATTGGATCCTTTAATTCTGGAAATGTATGGTCATCTATGCAACTGAAATCCCCTTCTGAAGGCTGCCACCTAGATGCTCTGCCTCAAATTTGTTGTCTTCAATATGTATTTGATTTAATATTTGACTTGTTGTTCTACTACTTGTGCCTTTAGCTGCCCTATAATCCATAAAATCAGAGATTTGATCTCCTTTTTGCCAGCACTCAAAAATATGGAAAAGATTGCTTAATTGCCAGTTGTTCTTATCTCCTCTAACTACCTGATGATTTTGTGTGGAACTGAATTTGTTGTGATCTTCAAAGCTAGTTGACAAATCTTCCAGACCATGACCAGGGGGAGTATAAACCAACCATGTTTCAAATTATGTTGTGATGTAATCTCCACCCATGACAACAGGGCACTCCCTATTTCTAATGGATGTATATACCTGTAATACTCAAGAGCTGAACCTAGAAATGTTCCCTTAACTTGAATATTGATCCTCCACTTAGATTATAGAGTGGAAATGAGTTCTTCTGCCACTACAAGAAATTGGTTCCTTTGTCCATTTTCAGGGCAGAAAAAAAATTGATTTGATCTCCACCAATTATAGAAACAATCTCCTCTGCATATTGAAAGTTTTCACAGCAAATTCAACAGTTTTATTTCTTAGTTTCAATGGTGTGGGGTCCTTCCTTTCCTTTTCTTCCAATCTTAAAGCTTCCTCTAATAATTTGGCAATTATTGTTTTTTCCCTGCAAGTTTCTTCCTTTTGAAAAAGGGCCTCATTTCTCTGCCTCTTTAATTCATGATTATTTTCAAGTTCCTTGCTGACAAATACCCTCATGTTGTTAAATTCCATCTCCAACTCTGCTAGTTCTGCTTCAACAGACTTCTTTCAAGTTTGAATTTCCACCCAATTGTTTAGCAATCTTCATTTCTACTCTCCAAAACTCTACACTATGATGGAGGGTGTCATCCCTTTCCCTTCCAAATTCAATACTCTGATTCATTTCCTTACCTTTATCTGCAGCCATCTTCAAGTAGTTAAATGAAGTCTTTGAATCTACTTTTGTTGTTTCACCTGCCATCCTTACTTTTCTTTCAGATTCAGGTTCCAAAATATCCCCACTAAATTTCTTCAGAGGTTTCAAAAGAAATATTTGGAGATATTACTTGAACGGCTATTAATTCTTGTTTGCAAAGAATGTCTTGACTGCTTGTAAAGAAAGTCTATGTATCTAACTTTGCCATTTTCCCTATTATTGTGGCTTGTATCTTTAATATATCACCAGAATTTTTATCATATTGAACATCAACAAGGTGCATTTAACAAGTATTGAATTACATTAAGAGAAATGCCTTTCGATAAACCCCATTCTACCTTTGATGATAATAACCTTACGGCTGCAGCATTTGTAATATTGGCTTATCACCTATCCCAATGATCAAACTACATGCATGTTGAGGTTACTACATCAACTAAGTGTTATAGAACCATTGCTCTTACAGAAATGCGATGGGCGAGCCCCTTTCTCTAACTCCCACCATAGATCTTGCAGAAAGAATGCTTGCTATGAACATATATACAATCATAAGTTTTTCTTAGCCTATCATGTGAGCTCGTGATTGAGTTATAGATCAACAAAAGGATCGAAATCTGATACCCCGGTCGGCTCTTCCTCATGGATCCTCCTGCATGTGATCAGGTGCCTACTATTTATGCGTTGGCTTGTGTGTTGTGTGCTTGAGGTGTTTCCACTTTCATTTCGAGAATTATAGAGCATTTGTAGATCCATTGGTGGTTTCCATGAGTATCTATGTTGGCGCCCTTCTTGTGCCATATTATGCCTGAGCGATGACATTTCTCCTTTTAGCAATAAGCATGATAATTCTCTGTTGTATATGATAAACAACCTATTGACACCTGCAATATTTCTTTGACATTTGGACACGGGCTTGAACACTTGTGATGACTAGAGCATGCATTAAATTTGACATCACACTTGGATGCATAATGTTTGTGTTGTTGTTGTGCCATTTTGTGTTTTTCATGTATGGGACATGGAGCTGGAGTGGGAGTTAAGCCTTATGGCTTATACTTTGATGAAAATTTCAATACAGTATTAATTGAACCCTACATAAGGCCAAGATATCAGTCAGAATATTGATTTCCCTATGAATTATAGGGTCCTAACATAGGCTCCACCTGGGGATGGCAGCTCAGCATGAGGTGTCAAGAATCTAAGAACTCTGAGTGTGCAGACCAGTTGTCTTGTCCATTGGGTTGTTCCCAAACTGAAACCTGCAACCATTTCTTGTACATGTTCCAAACCGGAGGGATACGAACCAAACTGAAAATAAAACTATGAAAAAACTGAACTGAAATAAGTGTTCATCCTATTGATCTTATTGGCACACTCCTACCTACTCTAATCTACTGATAATTTTGTTGTTCTAAATGATACAATAATTCCAGTGCAGCCAGTCAAGCAACTGCTTATATACATTGACTTCTTGATTGTTTATCAAAAATATTAGAAAAACAACTTGCCCTTTTTTCCAGAAAACCCAAGTTGTGCAATGTAATGACGACTGTAGATGGATGTGTACAATGGAACTGGAAATATCCTTCATATAATCAGCTACAGGATCCATAAATTCATAATTAATTGATATACCTTTTAGGCTCTCAATGACAAGTTGATCCTGGATGACTTTTTCAATTTCTTCATCAAGGTTGAACCTTGATTCCATCTCTACAATATCAGGCTCATAACCATATTCTTCCTCTATCTGCAAGTCAAATGGTATAACAATTTCCTCTTTTTTTGGAGGAGGAAGACTTTCCAAGAACTGTTTAGGATCTTGGAAATCATGTGATTCAATTTGAACATCCAGTAGTTCAAATCCATCTTCTAATATTTCAGCAATTAAACCAAGAAAACAACTTTTACCTTTAGGTGTGAGTCGAATGGATTTTAAACAAAGAGATAATGTTGTTAAGAAATTCTCATCAATCTGAAATTCTTCTAACTCATCCCTCAAAGTTTGTAACATTTCACCAAATAAAGGGTTTGCCACATACCCTGTCATCTTGGATCACCATCAATGCTCTCAAATCTGGATTCTTTGGCAGTGAAGTCACTTTGAACTTTGAAGCTCGGGATCTTGAACAATGGAATCGCCGGGTGAATGGTATAGCCTTCCTGTGTTTGGCTTATGTTCACCATTAGAAGTCAAATCTAAACTTGATATACTTTTATGGAGAGCCTAAAAGCTCGGTCCCCAGTGCGGTCACCACTCTGTTAGCACTCTGTAATTTTCGCAAGGTTGTGGGGGCAATCACAAAGGTAACATCAAACCACTTAGAGTCCTGGATCTATCCCTCCAAGACTCAAAGAGGGCTCTCTTTGTCTGATCTAGCTTTGTTATAGATTTTAGATGTTAGGCTAGTTATAAGGTGCGAAATTTGTTTTAGATTTGAGATGTTTGGCTGAAGGCTGTTTTAGAATTCCATTGGGCTATGGGGTCTGTTTATAAAGTAAGGATCAGTTCAGATCTAGAAGTAAATGTCTCCACAGGGTGGGATAGTAAAAATTGTTGGATTGTCTTAGATTTAGTGTGGATGAATGGGGTGAAAGGGGAGAGATCCATTGAACAGAGGAGCAATTAAGAATTCCTTTGCAAAGCTTCAAATGAATAACATAGAGATTATTGAAAAATTAGACACAGAGTATGCATACATAAATTATGCGCTATTACTTTCTTTAAATAATAAGAAATGGAAGTGCATGAAAGATAACAGGAAAATAACTGAAAATAGAAAGGGAACACACCACCAACACTTCTACACGAGAATCTTGTAAATGCACTTCTCTATTACTGGTTGATCCTGAAAATATTACACAATAGCTCGTTGGAATCCCATATCAATCAAAAGAATCACCCCTTTCTTATTACAAAACAGTGCTTAAATAATAAAAACAACACTCAAACTATTTTGATTGTGCTGGCAGTACAATCCCACAAAATCATAAAAAATAGAATACAAAATAAACAAAGCGGCAATAGAATGAGGAAAAGATATCAGATCCTTTAATTTTGGAAATGTATGGTCATCTGTGCAACTGAAATCCCCTTTCGAAGGCTGCCACCTGGATGCTCTACCTCAAATCTGATGTCTTCAATATGTATTTGATTTTATATTTGACTTGTTTTTCTACTACTTGTGCCTTTAGCTACCCTATAATCCATAAAATCAGAGATTTGATCTCGTGTTTGCCAGCACTCGGAAATATGGAAACGATTTCTTAATTTCCAATTGTTCTTATCTCCTCTAACTACCTGATAATTTTGTGTGAAACGAAATTTGTTGTGATCTTCAAAGCTAGTTGAGAAATCTTCCAGACCATGACCAGGGGCAATATAAACCAACCGTGTTCCAGATTTTGTTGTGATGTAATCTCCACCCACGACAACAGGGAAGTCCCTATTTATAATAGATGTATATACCTGCAATACTCAAGAGTTGAACCTAGAAATGTTCCCTTAACTTGAAGATTGACCCTCTACTTAGATTAAAGAGTGGAAATGAGTTCTTCTGCCACTACAAGAAATTGATTCCTTTGTCCATTTTTCAGGGCAGAAACAAAATTGATTTCATCTCCACCATTCATAGAAACAATCTCCTCTGCAGATTGACAGCTTTCACAGCAAATTCAACAATTTTCTTTATTAGTTTCAATGGTGTGAGGTCCTTCCTTGCCTTTTCTTCCAATCTTAAAGCCTCCTCTAATAGTTTGGCAATTATTGTTTTTTCCCTGCAAGTTTCTTCCTTTTGAAAAAGGGCCTCAGTTCTCTGACTCTTTAATTCATGATTATTTTCAAGTTCCTTACTGACAAATACCCTCATGTTGTTAAATGCCATCTCCAACTCTGCTAGTTCTGCTTCAACAGACTTCTTTCAAGTTTGAAGTTCCACCCAATTGTTTATCAATCTTCATTTATACTCTCCAAATCTCTGCACTTTGATGGAGGGTGTCATCCCTTTCCCTTCCAAATTCAATACTCTGATTGATTTCCTTATCTTTATCTACATCCATCTTCAAGTAGTTAAATGAAATCTCTGAATCTGCTTTTGTTGTTTCACCTGCCATCCTTACTTGTCTTTCAGATTTGGGTTCCAAAGTATCCCCACTAAAATTTCTTCAGAGGTTTCAAAAGAAATATTTGGAGATATTACTTGAACGGCCATTAATTCTTGTTTGCAAAGAATGTCTTGACTGCTTGTAAAGAAATTCTTTGTATCCGACTTTGTCATTTTCCCTATTATTGTGGCTTGTATCTTTAATATATCACCGGAAGTTTTATCATATCGAACATCAACAAGGTGCATTTAACAGGTATTGAATTACATTAAGAGAAATGCCTTTCGATAAGCCCCATTCTACCTTTGATGATAATAACCTTGCGGATGATAAATTTGTAATATTGGCTTATCACCTGTCCCAATGATCAAACTACATGCCTGTTGAGGTTACTACATAAACTGAGTGTTATAGAACCATTGCTCCTACAGAAATGTGATGGGCGAGCCCCTTTATCTAACTCCCGCCATAGATCTTGCATAAAGCACGCTTGCTATGAACATATATACAATCACAAGTTTTTCTTAGCCTATCATGTGAGCTCGTGATTGAGCTATAGATCAACAAAAGGATTGAAATCTGATACCCTGATCGGCTCTTCCTCCTAGCTCCTCCTGCATGTGACCGGGTGCCTACTACTTGTGCGTTGGCTTGTGTGTTGCGTGATTGAGGTATTTCCACTTTCCTTTTGAGAATTATAGAGCATTTGTAGATCGATTGGTGGTTTCCATGAGTATCTATGTTGGCGCCCTTCCTGTGCCAGATTATGCATGAACGATGACATTTATCCTTTTAATAATAAGCATGATAATTCTCTATTGTAGATGATAAACAACCTATCGACACTTGCAATCTTTCTTTGACATTTGGACACCGGCTTGAACACTTGTGATGACTAGAGCATGCATTAAATTTGACATCACACTTGGATGCATAATGTTTGTGTTGTTGTGCCATTTTGTGTTTTGCATGTATGGGACATGGAGCTGGAATGGGAGTTAAGCCTTCTGGCTTATACTTTGATGAAAATTGATGCAAATTTCAATACAGTATTCATTGAACCCTACATAAGGCCAAGATACCAGTCAGAATATTGATTTCCCTATGAATTATAGGGTCCTAACAAGCTACATCTCTAGAGGATGTTGGTGATTTGATAGAGGATCACTAGTTGATAGAGGAGCGTGAGGGGTACCCCAGATCATTGTTGATTATAGAGATATGTGACCCGAAGAAGCTTGAGGATGTTCATGTTTCAGAGGGACCACCATTCATGGGGAGCTCTGAGATAGTTGGGACACATTTGGGAAAACACATACACATGGGGATTCCAAAGCCAGGGGTAGTTATGAGGATGTCCATGTAGAGGTGTACCCAACAGTACACCTAGGATACATGATGATATAGCAGGATACAAGAGCTTTCATGAGTATACAGGGACATCCAATGACGATCGTTAGTTCACAGTGGCATGCAGAGTTGAACAATGGGATTTGTGGGGATGCATTAAAGTACAGGGAGGATACATATTTGGTGGAGCATGGAGATTTACGTGGAGAGATTTACGCATATGACACTTCCCAGTCTTACATATAGTTGCATGTATTTTTATTATCCTTCCCCGATACTTTCATTATATACATTAGAATAGGGGAAGATAGGCAGTTGCACGGGACATGGATAATTATTGGGCAGAGACCTCCTGATAGGGGATACTTTATTACATGCAGCAGGATAGGGGAGGTTCACCTGAGACAGTCATATGAGGCCTTAGGCATTATGGAGAGTATCTTTAGCCTTGGGATAGAGGATATTTCAGAGATTGACTTAGGTTCAAAGTCTCATCGGGATGAGGACAGGGAGCATAGTAGGACGAATTCCTTTGATGAGGACTATGAGGTCAGTTGGAAAGATGTAGGTTTGCAGTAGGCAGCGACATAGATCTTGAGGACCATACATGATGTACAAATGGTCAAACAACTTGGACATTTCAGGACCCATCAGCATATCAGACAGAGATTCTCCTAGGAGGATCTAGAGGATGATGTCATGAGACATATGGGGGCATGCTTGGTAGGTCATCATCACAAGTCAGGGAATGATACCTTAGCCACCCTCATTTCAGGGAAGAGTTGGGAGAGTACGCTAGAATATCTCGACCCTAGTGTACTAGAGCTATATAGTAGGGTTGACATCATAGGGATATTGTTGGAGTATGGGACATCGCAAAAAGTAGTGTGGATTGACAGGGAGGCCAAGTTTAGTGATCATGCACAGGACAACATAGTTATCAGTACACTTTGGTCGGAGGTTTATAGTTCAGTAGGCACCGGGATATGTGGTATGGCACAATCAGAGTTATTTGATACAGGGTTTGGTACACTTCTAGAGCACATGGGAGTTTCAGAGACCCTCGTGATTGATTCCTTCCATTGTTGGTGGGATTTGAGATCAAATGGAGATGAGGATGCTATGTGGCAGGATGGGTCTCCTTCGTTAAGGATCAGGTACATGGGTAGATAATATTCTTGGTTAGAAAGGGATCTGGATACTACCGAAGGTGGTAGTTGGAGACTAGTTTAGGTTAGAGATTCCTTGAGGGATGGATACTATATTTACTTGCTATATTGGTTAGGGATATTTACGAGACTCTTTGTGTGGATGTCCTACAGGACTATACTTTATAGGGAATTGTAGTTCACATCTTGATTTGTGATCCAGGGATTAGAGTGATGGGTAGTCTAGTGGTTGATGGAATTGAGATTAGAGTAAAGTGGTTGCTTGAGGAGTTGACTGAGGATCTATTGCTCTATCCCATATTGACTTGGGTTACCTCCTCTCACGACCTCTTTTTGTACCTCAGCCAACCCAAACCCTTGGTCTACCCTCCGCCTAGTTGTCCTCCATGCTTGGCTTTGTTGCGTTACCTCTAACCTGCATAGCTCCTCCTCCACCGCCAAACATCCTCAACAGACTTGCAATAGATAAGGGAAAGGAGTGGGGTACTTTCCAACCATCGTCGCCCCTCCTACAACCACCTTCGAGCAACCGCCAATTAACATGGTTCATGAATTTGGGTATAGTCACCAGGTTTAGCACCCATCTAGCAAGGGTTAACAATAGAAGCAAGGTTTTCCAAGATTATGGTCACGTGGGAGACCTTGGGATTAACACAACAAATTTCACATATGATCACATGTGATCAACATATGACTAGGGGCTTAGGCTTGAAGTTTGTGCGTGCAGGGCTAGTGACAGGTTCCAAGTTCGAAAGTCATAGTGACATGGGTGACCAAGGGCTCAACACCTGAGTTTTCAAACCATTGATTAAAAATCATTTGGTGTGGTCATATGAGGGGAATAGCGACATGGGATGGGGTTTAAAATATGGTCGGGCGAGGGGATTGTATAACATGTTTTAATTTAATATATATAGTTATTAATACACACACACACACACACACACACTTTTAAACTATAGATAGAAAAATTAATTTCCTCCCTCCTCAAGGTCACTAGGCAAACTAATTTTGTATCTCCCTCATCCGAAGGTAGATTTTCGCCCATAAATAGTCAAAGTGATCGGTGCAAAGTGTAGAATGCAGCCATCGAATTCACCTTTAGAAAATCATCCCATATTTTCAGTAAATCCTTCAAGAGTGACAAGTACTCCCAATTGGCCTAGGAAGCATGTCCTAGAAGGAGGCCTAATTGGAAACTTTCGAGGCTAAATTTTTGGAATACAAAAGAGACCCATTTCAACTACAAGAATATAAGCATGTAACATCATGTCCATTCTAGTGTCCAACATAGAAACCATATTTAATTTCTTTTTTCCCCTGATCATCCCCCCAACCAACACTTTCTTGTGAACCTTTTCGGGGCCATATCTCGCTCATCTAGAGCTCGATTTGCGCCAAATGAAAGGAAGTGGAAATATGGTGAACATAGCTACAACATAGTCGCATAAAACATCATATTTATGTCTGTTTGGTAGGGGTGAACAACCTTCCAAGGCTCAGGCCTAAGGGTTCCCTTAAGCAAATCAAGCCCAAATTGAAGTCTTTCTTCACCAGCTTTCATGGACACTGGTAGGAAGCAAGGGGGAGTTAAAACTAGGTCTAAAAAGTTCCTGAACAATAGGAATTTCCTTACATTCAATGGATAAACCCATTACACCCCCCGACCACCCTCCCAAGTCACAAGCCTTCATCTCGGTGAATCCAACAGTCATTGATGGCTTTGGACACCATAAAGACACCTCATTTACAGCTACAAAATAGGAAAGAAATCAATGTGTTATTGGGATGGCTCAAATCTCAAGACAAATTATGAGGTGGCACCTCAATTTTGTCATTTTCCCAAATGACATTTTGTAAAAAGTTTGATTAAATGCTTTACTTTTTTGAATCAAATATTGTAAATAAAAGTATCAAATCATATATGATTTGATTCCTTTTGGATAACGACAAAACAACTTTAGGGATGGTCCACTTGTCACTTTTCCAAAAGTGACAAGTGTCTTATGTACTAACCCTAGCCTTCACATTTCCTTTATAAATAACAGGAAGGCTTTGTACAAAAAGAGGCTTGTTGAATAAAGCATCAAAGCTCTACTGAATTTTCTCCAAAGAGTCTTGGTGTTTGTTTGTAGTTTTGTTTCCTTTAGTTGTTGGATTTGTTTACTTGCTAGTTAAGTTTTGAGGGGTAGTCGCAAATTCTTTCTATATTATCTATCGCCAGGAGGGATTGGTTTTCTCAGTGTTTGTTGTTGCTTCCTTGGGTTTAACTTGTCGGTTTGCTTTGATTAATAATTGTGTTTAATTTGTTATTTCGCAAATTTCCATGGAAGGATCTAAGTATTCAGCCATAGTTAGTAGCTAGGAGGTCTAGGGGTCCCTTAGGACAACCCTCAAAGCCTTATTTGCTTGTTGGTTATTGTTGTTTGTTTTTATCTCATTTCAATCTTATTTTAGTTTAAATTTTCTGCCATTTATATTGTCATCCTAAATAGGAAAAGTGACCAATTTGGTCAATTTACCCTTCCACGAAAACCATCTTAGTTGGTTGTTACATAATTGTAATTTATAATTTTCTGCTTTATTCAGTTCATTTTTATTACTTGAAAATCACTAAAATTCCATTGCTTATCTGTTAGGATATATTTAGTTCCCTGTTTTTCTTCTTCTAAGCGGTCGGGAACCCGCTGAAGACCTGTTTGAGGAAAAGAGGCCAACATGACAACAAACAAAAACATCATGATAGATCTATAAAATTCATTCCTCGCTCTCATTTTTCACATTTATTTTGATTTCAGTCAGTTACACAAAACTTGCACATGTTCCAATGTTGTTACACGACCATGTTGTTGTTAAGAAATTTTTGAGTTTTTACATAATTTTATGTTCATAAACAAATCTGAAATTTTACTTTTGTATTCAAAAATAGTGTAGGTGTATAGTTTATTTTTTATCGAAAGCACTTTGATCTTCAATGATCAGTGGCATGAAATTTGTGAAGCAACAGTTTCCAATGAAGAAGAAGACGAAACAATTGACTCAAAAGAAAAGTCGAAGAATAGTAGATTGATTATTCCTACATAAAAAAAAGTGTTGGCAAATATTTAACAAACAGCGAATGGAAAATATTTAACAGACAGCGAATGCTTGTCATTGATGGCAAGTACAACAATGAAGATGGCATGAGTACATGAAGTTTGTAATCGACAAGCAAACAGAAGATAAGTTCAATGCAACGAAGGCCCGTAAAGTTTGAGAATCATTTCTGATCGATGGATCTCATTCAAAATTCCCGAAAGAACGAGGGTCGTCAGATCTGAATGTAGACTAGAAGAGCACTGAAGAGGAGGACAGATCTCAGATGTTAGATCCAAGCGCAGGACCCGACCATCGTTGGATAAAAGAGAACCTGCACGCCTTTTAAAGTATAACAAGGAGAAGCGGGCGCACAAAATACCGAAAGAAGGAGGACCGTCCATATACGGGTAGGACACGTGGGGATAGATCATCATTTCGCTGACTGGAGATGTCAAAGATTATTAACATCAGGAATCCCGATATCGCGATATGCAAAATCACGATGTAATCTGAGCCGTCAGATCAAGGTTTGATCTGGACCATTGATTCCAGTCCATGTCGGAGTTTCGGGGATCGAGAGTTGGACATGTCAAAAATTAACATCAGGAATCCCGATATCGCGATATGCAAAATCGTGATGTAATCTGAGCTGTCAGATCAAGGTTTGATTTGGACCGTTGATTCCAGTCCATGTCGGAGTTTCGGGGATCGAGAGTTGGACATGTCAAAAATTAACATCAGGAATCCCGATATCGCGATATGCGAAATCGCGATATAATCTGAGTCGTCAATTCAAGATCAGATCTGAACCGTTGATCTAACTCCATATCGAAGTTTCGCGAATCGCGACATGGAGAGGCAAAGAAAAAAATGCAACAAATCGCGATTCAATCGCAGCCGTTGAATCAAGATCAGATCTGGAACATGGAATCATAGGACATGTGGCAAGCGATCGAAATTTCGTTGACTTGGGGTCAACGGAGCATAGTGTTGAAATTCACGAAATGAGAAATCGCGAAAGGGCTTTTTGCATAGGCGCTTGGTTATGACCATAGTCATATTGGGGAAGGAGCTAGTGTAGAAAAGTTTTGTATCGGAACTTCGGAGATCGTGAAATGAAGTGTCGAGACACTCAACACATGATTGTCGAAATGTCGAAACCCGATTTAAAGGCAATGTCAATAAAGTTCATCCAACGGATCAGATAAATTGCAATATGATCGGAAGGTTACTATTCTCTCTCACAGTTAACTCCTCAGTTACGAATCTGTTAGCAAAACGGACTCATCATTGCGAATCAGTTGGCATTTCAGTTGCTCGGACAGTTGTCTTTTGTTTGCCTAAGGAAATGCGAAGTTGAATCGTCGTGGGTGTGTGTATAAAATGAAAAGAGATAGATTGTGTGTTGTTGGTTGTTCTGTATGAAAAATGAATGAAACTGTAAGAAAGGGAAAATCATAGAATGTGTAGTGTGAGATTGAACAGTGTGAGATGAAACTCAGAGAAGAGTAACAGATGATGAAGAAGACTTGAAGCGGAGCAGAATGACAGAACAAGTTGATGCAGAGCAGACCTGCTGAACAGACAGAGGAAGAGAAGAATTTCAGAACAGTTTGAAGAAGGCCAGATTTACAGAACAAAGAACGAGTGGTAAGAATTGATTTATCTGTGTAGTTGATTGTTTAGTTATTCATTTATATTATAGGGAGTTGGGAGGTGCACGGGAGGACTGTCGTCCTCAGAGGTTCAAGTGAGAACTTGAACATAGGAAGTTGTAGCTTCCATCTGGTTGCAGCCAGAGA
>SNQJ01S0008762.1:356452-379790 GCA_010110895.2 Picea sitchensis | reverse complement strand
TCCTGTTGTCCGCAGCTTGCTTCCTTCCCGCTTCCTTAGAGCACTACCCAAAACCGACCTCCCTGCCGACTAGTTAGCTCCTAGCCCTAGGATATCAACGGATATCCTAGCCCTCCGTGCCCAAAACCCCCAGCAACCCCGGTCCACTGTGTCAATGCCAATCACAAAAATTCCTCCCTCTCTGCAATACTCAGAGCTCCCCAAAATCCATGGCCAACTCCCCCGTAGAATGATCCTCCCCTCCCACTCCTTTCCTTCCTTATCCCTCCTTCACCGACACTCCTCCCCCCATTAACTCCCTACCTAACTCCTTTATTACCCCTTATCCTCCCGCCGTTAATACCCTTATCCCTCCTTTATTACTTATCCTAAAGTATTTAATATGTTATCCCTTGTGGGATACATAACCTAATTTAATATTATATCTTATTATCCACCATTAATTTAATACTTTATTAATTAATGAATTAATTAATAATTAAATCAATCATTAACCATCATGAACAACTATTTAATAATAATCAATTAGAAATGTTATTTTAAGACATAAATATAGTTTAGCTAATATTTTAGGATTATATTATTAAATTAATTATACTTAATAATCAAGGGTCGTTACAGTTTGATTCCACACAAAATTTGTCTAGTTCTTCCATCTTTTGGAAAGCATAGGACTCCATTGTCAAATTAAGAGGCATTGTACTAGACTTACCTAGAAGCTTGATATCCCCCAACATTGGATATTTCCTACAATATTTCTTCTTTTCCAAGGATAAAGCATACCAATCCAAATTGAGCTCTTATTCCAATGAATCATCTTGCCCCAACACTAATCACGAACCCATAATCAAGGTTATGGAAATCTCTCCAACCCTCAAGTCAATCTCCACCTCATCCCCCATTTCCTGAACATTTCCCTTCAGGATACTAACTCAGCCATGAACTTCTAAGCCTTGTTCCTCATCATCTTCCCTTTGTATCAAATCCATAGGTTTTCCCTCCCTACCGCATTATTTAGCTCAAATCTCCTTCTTCTGCCAAACCCTTTTGAATAAAACATTTTCACAGTCCTTACGCACATGGCCATAGGCATGGCACCTTGTGCATCTAAATGGGATGCTCTAATAGTCAATGATCTGGGAATATTTTCAACCACCCATACAAAATCCATTGACTCATAAATACCAAGACTTCTATCTCAACTAACAATCTTGTCATAGACTTGGCATTGTTAGTAAAAAACTTGTCATTAATTAGAAGTGTGTTACCAAGAAAATTCCCAATAACTATAGGGGCTTGTATTGTCAAGAGCTCCATGGGTAAGGCATGAAACTTCACCCAAACTAGATTTTTCTCTATAAACTCATATTTTGCATCAAATAAAGGATGGCATGGCTTCATGGATAGGAAAGAACCATCCATGAACCATGCTTCTTTAAGAATGAAAAAATATTATGTGTCATAATTAAATAAGAACCCCAGTCATCCATGAGAGAGAATGTAAAAGGATGGGCTATAACCAAGAATTGTAGTGGTTGTATCCAACTTCTAAGTTGTGCCAAAGTCACCCTTCGACCTATGAATTTCCCTACTAAATTATTTCCTACAAAATCAAGTATCTAGTTTACACCCATGTCTTCATCAACCACCAAGGAAACCCCACTCCCCTAACTCTTCATCACCTTCTACTGCTTCTTTCCCTTCACCTCCTTCACCCTCATCTATCCTTGCAAATGTTGTTATTCGAATTTCCCACCTACAAAATCATCATCTCCCGCCTCTTAAACCACATTCCTTCCATCGTGCATCTCAAGAAACAAAATCTACGAGTATATAGAGTGCTTTGTAGGTTCAAGGATTCATCCTTCCAAGACCTTGAAGCTAGATGTATTTACTCTTTGCATAGTAGAACCATCCTCTCCTTCCAAATAAATATGTTGTCCATCCTTCAAAGGACTATCTGAATCATGACAATAGGCCTATAAAAAGGCCACGCACGTTGGAACCATAGTACCTCTTGCCAGATTGTTAATTGAACCACTTACCCTAAGTTTGGATTCTACACTATATTGTCCCCCTTTACCCCCCAAGCCCCCATGGATCCTTTCCACCATCATAGTGATACTAATGTAATTAGAAAAAAATTCATCTTTGGGTAAGGAGTCTTTAGAATAGCCCACACGATGAATATCTTCCTTTATCCCTCAAACCCTAGCTCCTCTCAACCACATGTTAACCAATGGTCAGAGCAATATGGTTACCCTAATTTTGGAGGTGTAATCACTAGGTCCATGACACCAATAATTCTTTAAACCTATCCTACAACAATATAAAAAAAAAAACTTTTGGTGTATACATTTTAGGTGTAAAACGCCCACTGGTAATGTAACCTCTACAACCACTTTAAACTATGAGAAAATGTTTTAATCTCTCCACACTACTTACCCTGGGGGTGTGTAAGCGATAGGAATATGTATCTATATAAGGATATTGATAAACACTTTACCCATCTTCCTTCTTAATCTCCTTGTGGCTTTCGTACATAGTTAGTGGAAGCTCAACTACTTACTCGTTTTCCCACTACATGCCCATCTACCTACAATGGATTTCGAATGAGGGTAGGCATGTGCTAATGATGTATTAGTTCTTGGTTTTAATCTTTGGTTGAGCCACTCTATTTAGTAACTATGTTCCCTTCCAATATGTGGCAGCCAATGCCCCTAGAACCAGGTGTTCCTCTTGCTAAGAACCTGAAACTGAAAACAATTTATTCTTGCCTTGGATCTATGATAGAAAATCTTTGTTTACTTATTTAAAACCAAATCTAGATTAGGTTTAGATCTATGCTCTATCCACTACTTCCAAAACTCAAAACTAGGTATATGCTTAGTTATGATTTGCTAGATCCACTCTATTCAGTAACTCCATGACCTTCCAATCCATGGTAGTCAACAACCCCATAACTAGTTGATCCTCTCTCTAAGAACTAGATGACCTTCTAATCTATGGTATTAAATAACCCTAGAACTAGTTGATCCTCTCTCTAAGAACCTGAAACCACATGCATTCAGTGCTTCGAGTTAAGAGTGGAAACTAAAATCTACAGTGCGAAAGAACCCTAGCCACATACCAAAATATGTAGTGTGAAAAAAAACCTAGAAGCAGACTAAAATCTGCAGTGCAGAAAAACCATAGCCACAGACTCATATTCGCTTTTTGAGGTCAATATTAGAGTGATCGATCCATTTCCATGTCATACACCCATGAACCTATAGAAAACGAGTGACCCATATTCACTTTGAGAGATCAATATGCAATGTAGAAAAACCCTATCCACCAGCCAAATGTGTGACCTATTAATTACTATCTTGATGATTTACCAATTACCATATTACTACAATTCGTAAGTGTTAGGTTAATTATGACTTTTGTCATGGTGTATCTCCTAATTATTTTTAAAAATAAAGAAGTAAATATATGTGAGGATTTGCATATGTGCACATGACTACCATTTGTAATAATCATTAATGACCTAGACAAGGGCATAACTACTTTAGAGTTCATGTACATTACCAGCTACAAGATGGTTATCTATTGTAGCAACTTCACAAAAATTTACCAAGTAAACCTTATAATACGAACTCATGAGAACTTAAATTCTATAAAAACTTAGGTGAAAAGTAGCAATGTATAACATACCCAACCTCCTCTATACTCTTTTTGATAGGACTGGGTGCTCTTTGATAAGTAAAATTACCCTACTCATGCATTCTAAGGTGAAATATAATGCACGTAGAAGAATCTAATTCTAGTTATGAACACCTAAAATGATTTGCAACGCCCATTTCATATATACAAAAATACAAGGAAACCCATAATGCATTTTAACATGATTGTAACATATGAGTTTGTTCTAATTATTCATTGCCAATAAGCATTTCCTAGTAGAAGTAAGCAACAAGAGAATAAGAAACCACGACAGGTATATACAATAATATTGCATATTCATAAACAACAAATAAGTACTTATCTTATCTAAGAAATCTCCACCAACTAGATGCACGTGAAGAACATTCCACCTCATTATAAGCACTCTATCGCATAGACCACCCCTGATTTGGAGTTGTGAATCCACAAGGTTGAAATCCTATTGGTTAGCTCTAATCTATGTAAATCATCCCAATCCACAACTCTTAAACAAGGAATTACCTCTCTAGTTTTTATCAATAAGAACAATCATATTTCAACTAGCCGCACTCTTCCCTCTCAACCTACATGACACAAGGAAAGGAATCCCCTTCTCTGTCATGCATCCCTTGGGAAATCCACTTCACTTCAATGCTCCAGTGCATGCAAGGGGATCTCTAGTGTTGGGAACCAACGATTTTGGTTGTACTTAATGGCTTCCTCTCTCTTTTGACATGCATCCCTAACCCTCGTCATTGTATCAATATGTTCATGGAAGCACTTCCACAAGGTTAATGATTGGCAACACGTATGGTAACATCACACATACCATTCTCAAAATTACCAAGTCAAACAACATCCCAAAAGCCAAAAAAAAAACACCACATGCCCAAAAATCATAACTTATATATTGCATGTTGAGAAGAGACTATGTGTCCTCACAAGAAGTCCACACATCTCTCTTTTGGGACAACTAATCACATGGTCTATGAATAATTAATGAACATGCATTAGGGTTGAGAGATTAGGTTAACAAGGATGGAAACACTAGAATATGGTTTTCTACTAGTTAGCCCCATATTCCCCCTTTCTTCCCCTCTCATGCACTCATAGCCCCCTTTCATTTTCATTATTCACTTGTAGCCTTTAGCAGTTCGTATATTATATTTACAAATCCAAAATACACTACAAGGATGGTTACCCACTTGGTGAGAATTCAATGGCATTGTCCTACTTCTAATTAAGCTACATATGTGTAGGCTTATAGCCATTTCATCATTACATATACATCCACAATCCAGGGATTGAAATAAAAATGTTACATAATGTCCCTTTTCGCACATATGTATCCCACTTGGGCTCAAATTTAGTGTATAGGTTCAAAAAAACTACATTTTCTAGGTAAAGGGTTGTTAAAACATTTGGGAGTTACATATGTGTGAATCAAGTGTCACAAAATGAACCATTCAACCATTTTCGATGCTTTAAGATACCTCCACAACATGCAAGGTTTTGTGAGAAAACATCTGTATCAAAAGAGTACATGGTGGCAAATTCATTTTCATCACTAATGAATCATCCTATTATATCCATTAAATGTAAAAGCAAGAAAAATCAAGGACTTGTGAATATCTAGAGATAACACATTTCAAATTTCAAATTCAATTGTGTAATCTAAATTGTGCACAAATACTTATCCTTTACATATATTGAAAGGAATGCTTGTAATGAAATAGATGGATCACCATAATGGATGGTTAAGTCGATTAATCAAATCATTATCCTTAAGAAGAATGTGATGGTATACTTGTTTTTTACATTGAATATTTAGTTTCTTTTATATTTTCTACGGATAAAAATCACTATTACAATAGCCCCATTTTACAACTTTTTTGCATCCCCTTCCTTTGTTAAATATTTTTGTTTTATTGTGTTTTTGAGACACAAAACATGATGTTATAGGTAGGAATCTCTTTCTACATTTGTTTTACATCCCTTTCTTGCATCCACATTGCATCATTATTTGGATTTATTGTGTGTCCTTAGTTTCCTTTTGCATCATTTTAGCCTTCTTTACATCATACTTGCATCTTAGTTGTGTCTTTCTTGCATCCTCATTAGATCCTATTTGCATCTGTTTTGTTCCCATTACATCCTATTGGTGTCCTTATTGCATCTTTTGTAAATATTCAATGTTAGGATATTTAGACACTTAGGAGTTAGTTAAGATCAACTTGGTCTAATGTGTCTTTAGGTAAAACGTGTTTCTTTCATATGCATTGTAATAATCTAATCCGAAGATCATGATTACATTCTAGACATAAAGTGATATGAAAATTTATCTTCTTCTTGATACTAACAACTATATTTATCTATCGCTTAACACTAGATTGGTCCATGGTCTTTATTTTAAGAGCATGGATGGTCATTTGTTGATTATCATTTGTAATAAATGCATATGTAAATTATTTTAATTTTGCATTAATATATTGCCTCAAGTGGTTGCATTGGCTGGGGCTATGGACTATTTCCCTCTTTGAGGGTTTTAACCACATAATGCATTGGTGTACTAATCTTTGATATGTTTGTGTGAGTAGTTGCCTTAAGGTCTTCGACTTGCATGGATATACCCTATTTATCGAACATGGTATAAGAGTCCTTGTGAAGACCCACTCTCCTTGTTGATCAAGATCTTGAACCTATGTTGTTGTATGCATCAAAGGATTTATGGATTTTGATGTTTCATAGCATTTATAGGACAAGAGAACCATTCGAGTGTGTCCAGAGAACTGCTTTCAGTTGGAAACCCTTTTCTTTTCACCCGAAAAGGTTTTTACTTACCTAAGATATGACCATTTTTATCAAATTCATAGACATACAATTTTGTTACAATAAAATATCTTTCATTTTGTTTTAATATTTGAGTTCATTTTTTCTATTCTAATTTATAGTTTGCTTTCTTTTCGTTCTATGTATGCTCTTTGTCGTGCACCTTGTGCGATATTAATAAATCTAAAATAGAGTAGAAAGTGTTTTCTTTTTTGCATATGCTCTTTGCCTTGTGTTTTCTATGATATCAACAAATCAAAAAGAGAGAGAAAACTTACATTTATAAAGTTTATAAAGTTTTATGTTGTTTTTAACAAAAAATTGTGTCGTTGTGTTGAAGTTTTTTTGCAAAAAGAACAAAGGTTTTTTAAATAAGTACACACTTTTAGCAAAGAATAAATAAATTCTTAAGTTTCCTTCATAACATTTGTTATATATTTTGCATTAACACACTTAATTGAAATTTATTTTATTAAATTAGAGGTCTTGAGTTCATGTCATTGTTTTCATTAAGTTACTTTTTGCAAAAGTTCATGCAACTTTAAGTTATAACATAATTTTATTGTAAAGTGCTTTTGACTTAAATTATATCACTTAAATTATATCACTTATAAAGTAGCTTTAATGTTATTTTTTAAATTACTTTTTGAATGCAACTTTAATTTAGAAAATAATTTTATTGTAAAAATGATTTTATAAAAGCGGACCACTTACATTAGAAAAGTAACTTATCTGTAAAAGTAAGTCTATAGGGAATGTCAGAGAAGGAAGGTACTATTCTTTTTATTCAACAACCTTATTATGCATCCATCACCATGTTGATCAACCTCCACTTACCACATGGCACCTTGGTTCCCTTTTATACCTTTCTTCAAAAGGGCGTAACTTTGACATCTTGACTCTATTTTTAGTGTCATTTTTTTAATTGCCTATTTTTTCGAGATCTTTTTATATAGATAGTCAATTTCTACTTTTGAAATCATTTTACCTGCATATTGTAATACGGCTAGCCCAAGTGATCTCTGATTTACCAGTTCAAACTATTTCTCATGGAAATCTCGTGTGGAGGATATACAACAAAGTATGGGACTTTGCCAAGTTACATTGGGAACATAAATTGCCCCACTTAATGCATTAAAGAAAATCAAATGGGATAATAAAAATGACAAAGCATATGGATTAATCAAAATTTCCATCGTTGGTGATCTGCAATTTCTTCTTCAAGGAATTGAAACCCTTGATGTAGCATGGAAAAACATGGAAACTATGTTTCGTAAACAAAATGAGATTTGAGCCCACTAGCTCGAAAACACTTTGGCTTTGGTTGTTTTTTTCTTACAAAAAAAATTTTGCGTCATTGTGTTGAAGTTTTTTTGCAAAAAGAACAAAGGTTTTTTAAATAAGTACACACTTTTAGCAAAGAATAAATAAATTCTTAATTTTCCTTCCAAACATTTGTTATATATTTTGCATTAACACACTTAATTGAAATTTATTTTATTAAATTAGAGGTCTCGAGTTTATGTCACTATTTTCATTAAGTTACTTTTTGCAAAAGTTCATGCAACTTTAAGTTATAACATAATTTTATTGTAAAGTGCTTTAGACTTAAATTATATCACTTATAAAGTAGCTTTAATGTTATTTTTTAAATTACTTTTTGAATGCAACTTTAATTTATAAAATAATTTAATTGTAAAAATGATTTTATAAAAGCGGACCACTTACATTAGAAAAGTAACTTATCTGTAAAAGTAAGTCTATAGGGAATGTCAGAGAAGGAAGGTACTATTCTTTTTATTCAACAACCTTATTGTGCATCCATCACCATGTTGATCAACCTCCACTTGTCACATGGCACCTTGGTTCCCTTTTATACCTTTCTTCAAAAGGGCATAACTTTGACATCTGGACTCCATTTTTAGTGTCATTTTTTTAATTGCCTATTTTTTCGAGATCTTTTTATTTAGATATTCAATTTCTACTTTTGAAATCATTTTACCTGCATATTGTAATATGGCTAGCCCAAGTGATCTCCTATTTACCAGTTCAAACTACTTCTCATGGAAATCTCGTATGGAGGATATACTACAAAGTATGGGACTTTACCAAGTTACATTGGGAACACAAATTGCCCCACTTAATGCATTAAAGAAAACAAAATGGGATAATAAAAATGACAAAGGACATGGATTAATCAAAATTTCCATCAGCAGTGATCTGCAATTTCATTTTCAAGGAATTGAAACCCTTGATGTAGCATGGAAAAACATGGAAACTATGTTTGGTAAACAAAATGAGATTTGAGCCCACTAGCTTGAAAACACTTTGGCTTAGGTTGTTTTTTTCTTAAAAAAAAAAATTGTGTCGTTGTGTTGAAGGTGTTTTGCAAAAAGAACAAAGGTTTTTTAAATAAGTACACACTTTTAGCAAAGAAAAAAAAAATCTTAATTTTCCTTCCTAACATTTGTTATATATTTTGCATTAACACACTTAATTGAAATTTATTTTATTAAATTAGAGGTCTTGTGTTCATGTCACTATTTTCATTAAGTTACTTTTTGCAAAAGTTCATGCAACTTTAAGTTATAACATAATTTTACTATAAAGTGCTTTTGACTTAAATTATATCACTTATAAAGTAGCTTTAATGTTATTTTTTAAATTACTTTTTGAATGCAACTTTAATTTATAACATAATTTTATTGTAAAAATGATTTTATAAAAGCGGACCACTTATATTAGAAAAGTAACTTATCTGTAAAAGTAAGTCTATAGGGAATGTCAAAGAAGGAAGGTACTGTTCTTTTTATTCAACAACATTATTGTGCATCCATCACCATGTTGATCAACCTCCACTTGCCACATGGCACCTTGGTTCCCTCTAATACCTTTCTTCAAAAGGGCATAACTTTGACATCTAGACTCCATTTTTAGTGTCATTTTTTTAATTGCCTATTTTTTCGAGATCTTTTTATTTAGATAGTCAATTTCTACTTTTGAAATCATTTTACCTGCATATTGTAATATGGCTAGCCCAAGTGATCTCTTATTTACCAGTTAGAACTACTTCTCATGGAAATCTCGTATGGAGGATATACTACAAAGTATGGGACTTTACCAAGTTACATTGGGAACACAAATTGCCCCACCTAATGCATTAAAGAAAATCAAATGGAATAATAAAAATGACAAAGCACATGGATTAATCAAAATTTCCATCGCCGATGATCTGCAATTTCATCTTCAAGGATTTGAAACCCTTGATGTAGCATGGAAAAACATGGAAACAATGTTTGGTAAACAAAATGAGATTTGAGCCCACTAGCTCGAAAACACTTTGGCTTTGGTTGTTTATTCTTAAAAAACAAAAAATTGTGTTGTTGTGTTTGAAATGGCAACCTCACGAGGATACAAAATCCCCCTGCATTTTTATAGAGGTGGTACTCCTTTGTTATGATTTTTTTGGGACTCGAGATCTTCAAAATGTGGGACTTTTATAGAAGTTCGTCGTGGTAATCAAAAGAAAGTAAAAATATGAAAACGGAAAATGTTTTATTTTCTAGTAAAGAATGGACCAGGAACCACACACATTTACACATTTAAAGCAAATAAACAAAATTTCCTCACATCCATCATAGTAGGGATAAAGATTTATGATCACATAAAAAATTAAAAGAAAATGATACGCACGCATAAGAGAACTTTGACAGAGTGAAACATGGGCAACTCAAATAAAGATAACGATAAACTGACCTCAAATACTTTATATTTAGAAAATTGGGTTACAAAGTATGGTCGAGATTGTTCCCAAAATAACTCTCTTGGAATTTCTAAGAAATATATAGTTCATTACATATTCTCTGAAATTTAAATGCATTTGTCATAATGACTGGGATTGGGGTTCCCGCGGACCATAAAGCAAATATATATATATATATATATATATATATATTAGAATGAAGTTCGTAGAAGGAAGAAAATGGGCGGCAGAAGACAACAAGACTATGATGGTATCTCTCCTTTGTTACTTGCTTGTTGATGCCCTTTTATGTCTTCATCGATGGTTACAGGAACCGTCTCGACTGCCTTTTTCCCTTCATCGGTAAGTTTGTCGACAACATTTTTAAACCACTCCTCAATGTAGCTTCTCATTGGTGCCACATTGATTTCATGCCGGATTTTTATATTGAAAAGCTTGTTAGGATATTTAGACACTTAGGAGTTAGTTAAGATCTACTTGGTCTAATATGTCGTTAGGTAAAAGTGTGTTTCTTTAGTATGCATTAGTATGCATTTGTAGTTAGGAAATCCGACGGTCACGATATGTTCCCGACNCATTTGTCGATGATCGATTGTGAGAAACTCTCTTGTAAAATCTCTCTATAATCTTTTTCTTTGCATTAATAAACTGCTCCAAGTGGCCGCATTGGCTGGGGCCATGGATGTTTCCCCATAGGGGTTTTACCACGTGAAAACATTGGTGTGTTGATCTTTGATCTGGTTATGTGAGTGGTTACTGAAGGTGTTCGTCCTCTGTTGGAATACCTGTGTTGTCGAACAAAGCTCGCCCTCCAAGTCCCTTATATCAATGGAGATATTCCACAAAGCTTCTTCAATATCTTGATTTTTCATTGAATAGTCCATTAGCCAGTTCTCCACGTCATCTTCACTATACTCAAGAATGTCATAGAATTTTTCAAATGATAACCCTTTAAAGATCTCAACTTGTTCGTCAAAGGCTTGCTTGGTTAGGAACAACGAGTTGAGAATCAATTTAGGGTCTTGGACCTCATTGGTGCTCTCGGCTAGGTCTATCTCAATCAGCCTTTTGAATAATTCTTCTCTCTTAGTTATGGCTTGGCTGCATGCTTGGGCAATAATATTCAAGTTCTTAACCTTTTCCTTCCAGCATGTATTTAGTTGTTTTATCCGGTTCGGAGAAGGGAGATCCTCCTCTCTTATTCTCAACTCTGTCATATTGGTAACTTTAAAACCGAAGGGTACAACCGCACTGAGGTAAAAACCTTCTTTGTTTTTCAAATCTGCCTGTAAATATTCATGGAAGGCATGTGCCCTCGTTCCAAAAGAGACCATGCTCTTTGACATCTCCCAAGCCTTTGTAATTAATTCCATTCTTTTCTTAATGTTCCTCTCCACATAGCCCCTGGCTGATGTGAGCAGGCTTTTAGATCCTTTCAATTTTGCTGCAGATGTGGTAGGCCTGATCATTGCTAAAGGACTAGCAAGTACTGGAAGAGGCATTAAAGCTTCTTCCAATTCTTTGATTCTTTCCTTTAACTTGGTGATCTCTGCGTCAAGGCCCCCAATAGAATCATCTAGAGCATCTCCAGTTGCTCGGTGAATTTGAGAAATTTGGGAAGGCCATATGTTTCGTAGGTTAACCTCTGAACGGGATTTCCCCTTTTTATTCTCTACATCTATTTTCTCAATAATTAAATTATTGGACTCGTTGTCAAAACAACGCTCCGAAATACAAAAGACTCTTCTTCATCGAAGGTCTTGCTCTCAATTATTTCCATCGAAGGATTCTAGTGAGCTTTGTTCTCTGACTAATCAACGTTGGGGAACACCTTTTCGATGTCAATTTCAAGTTCCATATCCTCGAGCGAGAGGTCGTGGATGTCACTTTCGCCTCAAGGTCCCTCCTCTTCTTGCACAATATTTTTTCTTTTCTTCCTCAAGAGAAGCTTATGGGAGCTTTCAATTTTTCCCGAAGGAGGGTTCTTATCTCCTCCTCCGCATGAAGAACTGTGGGTCACTTTCTTAATTTGGTGGGCCATTGGAGCACCACTCCGAGATGTTGTACTCTTTGGAGTGATAGTTGGGGCTTGGGCACTCTTCTCACCGGGACCTTTTCCATTATGTTTGTACACCTCATTGATGTTGAGTATTGTTTCTAGGTCGCCAGTGTCACGAGCATGAGTGCCCGAGCCATTGTCTTCGTCTTCATTCATAATAGCATTAATAAAAGAATTGTTGAAACTAATTGCTAGTAGATGTTCTACAAAAATTCTAGTAGGGTCAAACCCTTTTACTCTTTCAACATATCTTAGATTCGGGTCGTGGAAATGGCCTGCAAATTCATCAATCTTGTTCATATTTCTGAATATGAAGTCCCTAACTTTCCAAGGTAGAGGTATGAATTGTTTTTTTCTCTTTTCATGGAAAAAATGCAATCAGTAGTTGTACTACCTTGTTATTTCAGTAACAAACATTTTGTCAGATATGTGGCATGGAAGGAAGGAAGGATTTTCCTTGGAACCGAAAATCCTTATGACGTTGTAATTCTCCATTTGTTCCAGTGTCCCCTTCCTATACAGGAACTTACTCGCCTGGTCAAACATCCAGGGAGCGTCATTTCCAAACAACAAGCCTTTAAAAACTGAGACAAAATCATTAAAAACTTCATAAAAATGTTGGGAGGCTTTGTGCCTCCATAATGTTTGGTACCAGAAGGTTACCGGGTCGAATTCACAGTTTACCTTCTTACACACAGATAATCTTGGAAACTAACAGAAATGTGCTATCGTGAAAACCAAATAGATGACATAAATAATTTCCTCTCCTTCTTGTATTGCGACAATTGAGAAGAGATTTCAATGGAAATCAACTTGCTCCAATCGAAGATGGCATGTTCCTTGACCGTAAAGTATAAAATGTAAAGAATCATGTGGGAAATGTTGGTTGTAGTTTCTTATCCTATTATTCTCGTGAAAAGAAAAGTAATTTCCCGAAAAGGATTTTTGAATGAGCAAACCTGCAATCTCGTGATGTCCTCAGGGATGATCATTGGGTTCTCCAGGAACTCGGGTAAGAGGTCCAACCCATTGTCATGCTTCTTTAAGAATTTTCTGCAATCTTTCCCCTTAAAGGTAAGCGTTGGCTTGGGAAGCCTCGACATCTTACAAAATACCTGAGGTGACAGAGAGACAGGGGAATGATCCTGCAATTGAATGATCCGCTGGCTTGGAATATATCTCTCAGCGCACCGGGTGACCAACTCCTTACAGCCAAAGACTTTTAGGACACAACCTACGTGCACAATTCTCGGCGTCCAGATTACTTCCTTCTAGGCAAAAGGGGATGAGTAGTAATAATATGTTCTGGACCACTGAAAGTTCTGGTCCACACGCCCGAAAATGTTCAATGTATCTCCACAGAACTGTTGTCGAGTTGCTGCCATAAATTGACGAAAACGTTCCTTTGCTCCAGATAATGTTTAAAATGAATGCTTGAGAGGGATAATATAATCCTCCGTAAATCCTAGTTTAATGCGTTTTAATAGGAGATCTCCTCGAGCCCTTTGCTTATTAATGAAAATATTTGTGAACCTGCACAATGAGTTGTTAGCATTCAAAGCATACTAAATGCACATTTGGAAGAGCACTAGGGTGGTGGGGACAAACGGGAGAAAAATAGGATTTGAGACTTTTGTGAACTCGGGAACCCGCGACTGCAGAAGGTTCAAAATCGACTAAGTATAGGATAGTGCGACGGTTGGACGAACTCATGGTAGGAGTAATGAGACTTGGAAGTTCGGGGAGTCTGGGGGTCAAAATGTACATCACGGAACTTTTGGATGCAAAATGTATATCACGGAACATGGGGTGTGAGAGTTTGACCCCGCCAACTCGGGAACCCGCGATCGCAAAATCGGCTAAGTATAGAATAGTGCGGAGGTCGGTCAAACTCGTGATGTGAGAGTATGGATGGAAATGAGGATCTTCAATTCTGCTAGACCGAGAACCCGTCGTTCTGAAAAAAACAACTAACTATAGAATTAAAAAGGGAAAGTAGAAGGAAAAAAGAAAAAGGGAAACAAACGGGTAAGTATAGAAGAGGGAAAAGAAAGGGAGAAAAGAAAATGGGAAAATAGAAAAGGGGAGGGAAATTTCAGAAGCGGGAAATGATCTCAACAACATGCTCCAACTGTGGTACGATAACCCCCTATGGGTTGTCAAGAATCCAGAATCTCTTGTGACCAGGTGCTTCCTCTGATTGGGCTATGGAGTCAAATTAAGAATATACAAACTAAACAAAAATAAAATTATTTACAACGAGAATGAAAAAGTCTTAGGAGAAGAAACCTTTCAAATGTTGTTCATTGATAGACAACATTAACCTTTTTCCTTTCATGTCTTGGAGCATATAGGAATTAAAGCCTAATATCTTCTCGACGACATATGGTCCGATCCAGAGTGCTTCGAACTTCGTATGCATGGACGAATTCTCCTTGGCCTTGTTCCAAAGTAGCACCAGCTCTCCCTTCTGGAAGTTCTTCATAGTTGTGCTTTGATCAAAATATCTCTTGATGCTTTGTTGCCTCTGAGAAGTTTGATTCAGGGCTCTGCTTCGTTCCTCTTCCAACTTCAGTGATTGATTGATTCTCTTCTGGATGGGTGAATTGTCTTATGTATCCTCGGTATTAACCACAGAGATCAATGCATTGAGCTCAAGGCTAATCGACATTTTCACCTCTTTTCCATAAACCAATATATATAGAGATATCCATGTGCTATCCTTCGGGGTTGTTGTGCCTGCTCATAATGCTTCCGTCAGCTTCATATGCCAATTCCTCTGGTTGCTATCAACGATTTTCTTCAGTATCGACATAAGTGTTTGTTTGTGGATTCAGCAAGGCCATTACCATGTGGATAATAATTTGATGATTGACCCATGATGATTCCATATTGTCCTCAAAACTCCATGAACTTTGACCCGATGAAGATCGAACCATTATTTGAGATAAATTTATCAGGGACACCAAATCTCGACATAATGTTATCTTTGAGGAATTTAATCAGTTCTTCAGCATCATCCTTCTTTAGTGCCACCGGTTCCAACCATTTCATGAAATAATCAGTAGTTGTCAGAATGTATACAAGCTCCTTGCTAGATTTTGGATTAATCGGCCCAACAACATCAAATCCCCATTGGGAAAATGGTTGTTCTACCACAATCGGTTGTAAAGGCATCGCATATTTCTTCATTTTTCCTAAAAACTGCTAGCATGAAAAACATTTCCTAATCGTGGCATACGAATCTCAAAATATTGATGGCCAGTAAAATCATGCTCTGATTATTTTTTGGGTTGTTGCAGTAGGTGAAAAATGTCCACCACATATTACCTCATGGAATTCTTTAATCAGTTCTTGGGATTGATTTTCATCGACGCATCTCAGCAGTATACCATCAAAATTTCTTCTGAACAGTATGTCAGCAATCAACATGTATTGGTTCACCTTCATCTTCGTTGTCCTTCGCTCCTTGGGATTCATTGTGACATGAAATTGCATGAACCTTAAGTAGAATATAATGTCTCCATACCATTCTGAATCAACTAATGGTCCTCTGACTGAGATTGAAATCATCCCATCGACCGAGTCCCCATTCACAATGAGCTTGCATAAACCTTGTCCCTTGATTTCCTTTAAAGATTTAATCTTGATATCATATTCTTGAATTTTTTCCAACCAGTTAGCCCATTTTCCTTCTCTCAACTGTTGATTTAGAAGCATCTTCACTAGTGATGAGAGAACATAAGCTATAATATGGGAGTTTAATATATACGTCTGAAAGTGTGCAACTGCTTTTACAAGCGCCAAGGCTTTCTTCTTGAATTTTGAATACCTCAACTCATAGTCGTGTAGGGTTTTTTCTCATAAAACTTATGGGGAGTTCTTCTCCTTTGCTATTTTTCTAGGTGAGTACGGACACAACCACTGTCTCTGTAGCAAATGAATAGATGATGAAATCTCTTTGAAAGTTAGTACTAATGAGGACATGAGCAGTGGTGGTTTCTCCTTTGATATTGTTGGATGCCTCTTGAGTATCTGTTGTCCATTCGAACCTCTACTCCTTTTTCAGTAACAAGTTGATCGACTTTACGATGGTTGCGTAATCAGGAACAAATCTTCGCACAAAATTGATTTTCCCAAAAAATGATTGGAATCCCTTCTTGGATGTCGAGGGATTGAACTCGTTTATTGTTTTAACTCTTTCTGAATCTATGTAAATCCCTTCCTTGCATACAATATGGCCCAACAACTTGCCTTGAGTCACAACGAACAAGCATTTCTTTGGATTCAGAGAAATGTGGTATAATCTACATCTTTCAAAAACCTTTCTTAAATGGTGGATATGATCCTCCCTTTTGTTTGAATGCATCGTCAAGTAATCTTTTGATAGTCTCCCATAAACTTTCCTATCAACCCGTTCAACGCATGATCCATGGCCCTTTGGAATGTGGCTCCAACATTCTTCAAACAGAAGGGCATTCGAGCATATGCATATGTCTCCCATGGTGTGATAAATGTTGTCTTTTCTCTATCTTCCTCAACCACCAAGACATGATTATATCTAGAGAAACCATCCAACATGGACATGCAAGCCGATTCAGTAACTTGTTGTAGAAAAAACTCCATGTTAGGAAAATGATCTTTTATGTTTGCTTTGTTAAGATCTCTGAAGTCAACACACATACGGATTTCCCAATATTTTTCCTTACAATCACTGGATTTGAAAGCCAGTATGAATGTCTGATGGGATAAATTATCCCTGCCTTATTCAACTTCTCCAATTCGATTTTTACCAAAGGTTTCAACTTGGGATTCATCATCCTTATTTTTTGTTTCATTGGTTTCGCTTCTTCCCTCAAAGGAATGATATGTTGGAATATCGTCTTATCATAGGCTTTCAAATCATCAAAGGTCCAAGCAAATACATCAATATATTCTTTGAATAAGGCAACATATTGATCAACCTCTTCAGTGGTGCAATCAACTCCCAAGTTGACATATTTCGGGGACTTGTCCTTTCCAATATTGACTTTTCTCAATTCTTGCACCTTTCGAACTAAAACTTCTTCAAGGAGATTCTTGGCATGATCATATTTTGTAAATGGAGATCCAACTTGTATATAGTCTTTTGGGACAACAGACGAGCTCTCATCTTCTTCATCATCATCGTTTAACAAAAAAATTCCAACTATTCATCATTCTCAAATACTTGTAAGTACTCAACATTATTGGGCACTGATGGTCGAAAAGCTCTTTCTACCTAGAAAGACGTTTTGCTTTGGGCATCGTCTGGGTTTGATAATGAGGCCACCAAGGCTAGTGAATCAGCCTTGTGATTCTTGTCCCTTGGAATCAAAGCAATGTTGAAGGAGCTGAAAGATTCCATCAATTCGTTAACTCTTTTGAAATACATCTTGAGTCTTTCCTTTTTTATTTTGTACCTTTGGGTAGCGTGATTGATTACCAACTCTTAGTCTCTAGTCACAATAAGATGTTCTACTTTCATTTCTCGTGCAAGGATCATCCCCTGGATCAGAGCTTCATATTCTGCCTCGTTATTTGTGCAGGAAAACTCCATCCTCACAACATGGGGATGCACAGTCTTATTTGGACTCAAAAGAACAATTCCAACTCTGTTCCCAGATTTAGAATAGGCTCCATCAAATGACATCCTCTAGTAGCCTTCAAACAAACATTCTTGCCCCCCCAAGCCTTGAATTTTCTCTAGGCTTTCGTTGTGCTCCATGTCCAGGATAACATAGTTTCCAATCCCAACATATATATAATCTTCCATTAATTCATTGTCCTTCTTCTTGAAGGAGAAGGGTTTTCTGGGTTCACGGGGTACCTTAATCATCGCTCCCTCCTTGCCTGGTAGCATCATACAAATTTCGTCGTTCATTATATATCCATCGATCATGGATGTCCAGTCTCTTCCCAACACAACCCCATATAATGGAGGAAGGTCTACCACAATAATATTGAAAATTGTAATGATATGGGGAGTTATTGTAATCCAACCATAAAAATCCTTGATTTCTCTGTACGTTGGCACTTTTCTAGAATCGATTGAATATATTATTTCACCGGTTTCATAATACTTAGTCCAACTCATGCCCAATGCCTCCATGACCGCAAGCGACATTATATTATTTGTCGAGCCAGTGTCAACTAAACAGTTATGTAATGCAACATCATGATTTTCAATTGAAATGTAGAAGGGCAGAATTTTACCTCTTAGATTGGCAGTTGACAGGCTCTGGCTCTGTTTTGGACTGGTGCAACAGCTTCAGTTCTTTCCGATGAATCATCCAATAACTTCAAGATGTTATGTCTTTGCTGAGGAATCTTTACCACTTCCATAAAAGGCAGAGTTATCCTCAATTTACTTAGGTCCTCCCTGACATTATATGTCATTTAAGTGGAGCTTGACGCCATGTGTTGCCTTTTGGTTCCATCTATCACTTTCTCATTTGACACTTTTTCATTTGTTTTTTCCTTTTCTTTTTCTTTTTTTTTTCCTTGTTATGGTCGCCTTTTTTATTTGGTCTATTTACAAACCCTCTTGTTTGGGCGACGTTTTCTTGCGAGTTAGGATCGTTGTCGCCCTCTCCAAATATATACATGGCATCTCACATCCATCCATCTGCACAGTTTCAGAGATTTCATCAGGTAAGTAATAACTTTCTTGCTCCATTAATTGCTCGTCATAGACATCATCCAGAACAATCACGTTTGAAGTAGGTTGTTTGGGAACCCTTGGTCTCTGTGGGTCATCAATATTCTCGAACCTGACTCTGTTTTCGGGGGGAGGGGTCCTCCTTTGCTTGGGAATCGACATTCTAGGGTTTGGCATGTAATTATCTCCCCTTCTCAATCTGGTTATCTTGTTCTGCGTCTGTTTGATGGTTCTATTCATCTGTGCAATTTCAATTCTTTTCTTTGTTTTCTGTGCCGCCACAGGATCAACCTTTACGTCAGGTATGGTTCCTTTAAAAAATCCTCCTCCCGCCATTTGATTCTGAGCCGCTCGAGGTTTGAATTCTTTGTTCTTTCTTGAGCTAGAATCTCCTTGTTTATCAATATTTAATCCCCCCATCTGCCTTTGTACTCTTCCCAGTATAATGTTGGGGTCGACACTCGTCTCAATCATAATTTCTTCCATCTCAGTGCCCTTAGTCATTGCTTCTTCCAAAGTATCCACTTGGGATGTTCTGATGGAATATTTTACATTTGGGGGCATCGCATTCTTATAACAACCGAGAATGACCGGGTCATTGGGTCTTTTATCTTCTAGAATTCTACTCAAGGTCTTATTGAACCTAAGGTTAAAATCTTGTATCCTTTCATTCTTCCTCAACCCAATTTGGGTGAAGTTTGTGAGGAGAGTATAGTAAGAAATTGGAGGGGAAAACATAGTTAGGAAGATAGCTTCGAGGTCGTTAAATGAGTGAATGGATCTACTGGGCAACATTGTATACCATTCCTAAGCTCTTTCCGATAAGGTTTGCAGAAACAACCTCACCATGACATTGTCATATTCAACTCAGTGAAAGTCACAAACGTCAAGAAATGAGTGCAGATGCCTCTTTGCATCGATTGTTCTGTCTCCAAAAAATTCCTTTAATGTGCCCTTAGTGATAACAAGGAGCTCATGTTGTTCACCTATAATATTAAGAGGGGAATCTCTTACCCTCCTTCTATTTCCAAATCTTGGGATTCCTTGTTTTCTCGCGGCATCTCTTCCACCTCCTTGTCTCTCATCATCATGCTCGTCTCAGAGATATTTGTCTCTTGCTACCATGTCTAAGGAGGCTTCAAGACTAGACTTTTCACTTCTAAGGACAGAGATTTGCTTACTTTTACTTATGGTAATGGGTCCCTTGTATTCATCCAGCTTCAATCTTGACCTTGTTCTTGTGTTTCTCTAGCGAGCCTTTAATTTCTTCAATCTTGTCGTTTTTCTCTCCTCTGTCTTTAGATAATTTCTCTTTCTTCTTCTTGGACTAAGATCTGTCAGGACCTTCTAACTCTTCTCGAGTCTAGGCTGTCATTATTACCAGATTATACAACTGGTGTAAAATTCTTCAGTGATTATTGAATCCAATTTCTAAATGGGGTTGATCACCCTGGGGTAAAGTCATATATTCTTTCACAAAAATTGGGTCAGGTTCCGAATTTTCAGTTCATGTCCCCAATATGGTTGCCAAAAATGTTAACGCTTGAATCTATTAGGACCGAAACGACAACCTCACGAGGATACAAAATCCCCCTGCATTTTTATAAAGGTGGTACTCCTCTGTTATTATTTTTGTGGGACTCAAGATCTTCAAAATGTGGGACTTTTATAGAAGACCGTCATGGTAATCAAAAGAAAGTGAAAATATAAAAACAAAAAATGTTTTATTTTCTTTTAAAGAAAGTTCCCGAGAATGAACCAGGAACCACATACATTCACACATTTAAAGCAAATAAACAAAATTTCCTCACATCCATCATAATAGGGCTAAAGATTTATGATCACATAAAAAAGTAAAAGAAAATGATCTGCATGCATAAGAGAACTTTGACATAGTAATACATGGGAAGCTCAAATAAAGATAACAATAGATCAACCTCACATACTTTATATTCAGAAAACTGGGTTACAAAGTACAGTCGAGATTATTCCCAAAATAGCTCTCTTGGAATTTCTAAAAAATATATAGTTCATTACATATTCTCTGAAACTTAAATGTGTTTGTCATAATGACTGGGATTGGGGCTCTTGCGGACCATAAAACAAATATATATATATAAGAATGAAGTTTGTAAAAGGAAGAAAGTGGGTGGTGGAAGACAACAAGACTATGATGGTATCTCTCCTTTGTTACTTGCTTGTTGATGTCCTTTTCTGTCTTTCATCGAAAATTACAGGAACCGTCTCAACTGCCTTTTGCCCTTCATCGATAAGTTTGTCGACAACCTTTTTAAACCACTCCTCGATGTAGCTTCTCATTGGTGCCACATTGATTTCATGCCGGATTTTTATATCGAAAAGCTCGCCCTCCAAGTCCCTTAGATCGATGGAAATATTCCGCAAAGCTTCTTCGATATCATGATTTTTCATTGAATAGTCCACTAGCTAGTTCTCCACGTCATCTTCACTATACTCAAGAATGCCATAGAATTTCTCAAATGATAACCCTTTAAAGATCTCAACTTGTTCGTCAAAGGCTTGCTTGGTTAAGTACAATGAGTTGAGAATCAATTTAGGGTCTTGGACCTCATTGGTGCTCCCGACTAGGTCTATCTTAGTCAACCTTTTGAATAATTCTTCTCTCCTAGTTATGGCTTGGCTTCATGCTTGGAAAATAATATTCAAGTTCTTAACCTTTTTCTTCCAGCATGTGTTTAGTTGTTTTATCTGGTTCGGAGAAGGGAGGTCCTCCTCTCTTCTTCTCAACTCTGTCATATTGGTAACTTTAAAACCGAAGGGTACGACCACGTCGAGGTAAAAAACTTCTTTGTTTTTCAAATCTACCTGTAAATATTCATGGAAGGCATATGCCCTCGTTCCAAAGGAGACCATGCTCTTTGACATCTCCCAAGCCTCTGTAATTAATTCCATTATTTTCTTAATGTTTCTCTCCACATAGCCCATGGATGACATGAGATTGCTTGCATATCCTTTCAATTTTGTTGTAGGTGTGGTAGGCCCGATCATTGCTAAAGGACTAGCAAGTACTGGAAGAGGCATTAAAGCTTCTACCAATTCTTTGATTCTTTCCTTTAACTTGGCGTTCTCTACTTCAAGGCCTCCAATAGAATCATCTAGAGCATCTCGAGTTGCTCGGTGAATTTGGGAAATTTGGAAAGGCCGCATGTTCCATAGGTTAACCTCTGAACGAGATTTCCCCTTTTTATTCTTTACATGTCTTTTCTCCATAATTAAATTTTTGGACTCGCTGTAAAAAACAACGCTCTGAAATACAAAAGACTCTTCTTCATCGAAGGTCTCGCTCTCAATTATTTCCATCAGAGGATTTTGTTGAGTTGTGTTCTCTGGCTGATCGGCGTTGGGGAACACCTTTTCAATGTCAATTTTGAGTTCCATATCCTCGAGGGAGAGGTCGTGGATGTTGATTTCGCCTCGAGGTCCCTCCTCTTCTTGCACAATATTTTTTCTTTTCTTCCTCAAGGGAAGCTTATGGGAGCTTTCAATTTTTTCCGAAGGAGGATTCTTATCTTCTCCTCCACCTGAAGAACTGTGGGTCACTTTCTTAATTTGGTGGGCAGTTGGAGCACCGCTCCGAGATGTTGTACTCTTTGGAGTGACAGTTGGGGATTGGGAACTATTCTCACCGGGACCTTTTCCTTTCTGTTTGTACGCCTCATTGGTGTTGAGTATTGTTTCTAGGTCGCCAATGTCACAAGCAGGAGTGCATGAGTCATTGTCTCTTTCTTCATTCATAATAACATTAATAAAAGAATTGTTGAAGCCAATTGCCAGTAGATGTTCTACAAAAATTCCGCTAGGGTCGAAACCTTTTACCCTTTCAACATATCTTAGATTCGGGTCATGGAAATGGCCTGCAAATTCATCAATATTGTTCATATTTTTTAATATGAAGTCCCCAACTTTCCAAGTTAGAGGTATGATTTTTTTTTTCTCTTTTCATGGAAAAAATGCAACCAATAGTTGTACTTCCTTGCTATTTCAGTAACAAACATTTTGTCAGATATGTGGCATGGAAGGAAGGAAGGATTTTCCTTGGAACCAAAAATCCTTATGACATTGTAATTCTCCATCTATTCTAGTGTCCCCTTCTTATCTAGGAACTTACTCGCATGGTCAGACATTCGGGGAGCATCCTTTCTGTTAAGGTCCTAACCCGCACATAGGTAGATCAATGTATTTGGATGTAATAAAGGTCAATATTAATAAGACCTTTCAATAAAATAGAATAAGGTGGATGTAAGAAGACCTAATAGAAGCTTCCGCTTCTAGAAGGATCTTC
>SNQJ01S0008762.1:328333-356442 GCA_010110895.2 Picea sitchensis | reverse complement strand
ATTTGTTTTATATGTTATTTAATTATTATATTTTATTTTTGTTTTTATTTTTAAATTGTTTTATTTTAATTTAAAAATAACCTTAATTACTAACTTAGTTACTAACCTAGATTTTTTAGCTTAAGTAATAATTAACTAATTAATAATTAATTAATTAATAGCTAGCTCTTTATTAACTAGTTTAACCTATACTAACTATATCAGTTAATCTAACTACTTTTATTGTCATTTTGTTCATCCTAAGTCTTGTTTATTCAGGGATGGAAGGCGGGTAAGGCGAAATCAATGGGGCAACAGGACAAGGGAGTGAAGGCGCAGTGGAGGATGAAGGATGCAGCAGGGTGATAGGGGATTGAGCGACAAGAATGGAGGGAGGAAGCGGAATCACCTGAGCCATACTTCGTCATCACGGGAGAGACGCCAAATCAACAATTGAAGAATCGATTCGCCTATAATTATAGGACCCCAATAGAAGGAATAAAATAATAAGGTTCTCTCTCCACTTTGATGCCAATTCTGATGAGTTAAATCATTTGGCACATATTGGGCACCTTTTCTTGGGTGGACAAAAAGCCTTGTCTGATCCTTTGAGACTTGTGAATGTACCTCTGCAACCCCATCCAAGTATTGTTGGCATCCCTCTACATCCACAATCTAACCCAACCAATGATGGGTGGGAAACAAACCAAAACAAACCTGTTTCGGGGAATGTAAAATGGCCCAACATGTACGAAAATCACCCTAAACTTGAATTTGTTGTTGCTTCTATTGCTCCGTATGTTAATTCTTTTGCTCATAATCAACCTTACATTGAAGTTAAATCTTCTTCTTTAAAGCTACTTGCAGATGAAAAGGGAAATAAGCCTATGAAAAAATCTTCAAGCTCTAAAACCTTAAAACCTGCTTCTATCCACTCCAAGGCAAGTACAAAGGAGTTACAAAGAGAGGAGAAAAGGGAAATTTCTCACTTAGACATGTTTTCTGAGATATCTCAATACTGATATTTTATGTTGATGGCACTTACAATGATGTGGATAAGACTTTGGCTTGGTTTGACATTTTCAAATTTTGGCTATCAAAGACATTTTGTTTTATATCAACAATTTTTGGAGGGACAAGGTGGTAATATATATTGAGGGAACAACTCATGGGGAAACCCACTGGGTACTTCCCCTTATTTTGAGGATGGTAGCCAGGGGAAACCAGATTTTGTAGAAAGCCAAAGCTTTTTTCGATAGTGTGCTCATTTAAGAGCTAAACATGTCACTTGCGGGAATTGAACCTGGGTGGGGGGGAAACATCCCTCAGCAGAAACCACTCGGGCTAAACCCAATTGACAATATATATATAGTCTTCAATTCAGGTTATGATTGCATGTGGTGCATGATTACTTATTTCAGAACGTTTATTTGGAATGGTTATATGATATAAGTTTTCTTCCCTTATATGAGTCTAAAGGGACCCCTACCTACCTTTTATAAGTATTATTCATAATATCATTCCATCTTATTAACTACTTCATTGCTTATAATTAGTTTTTTACTCTTTCGAAATCAACAACCAGTCGGACACGTACTCGCATGACACGTGGTCGTGTTATCCGACTACTACCACTATAACCCCAGGCATGCCAACGCGGCCCATCACGCGACACACGAAACTAGTTGAGGGTTTCGAACCGATGACTTCACATAATAAAGTGCCTTAACAGTACACTCCATCACCGATTGTTCTACACCCTCAAGGATTTTAAAATTGATGGACATGGGGGTGGGCTTTGATCCACTTAATGTGTGTACAGGTCACGATATCATTTAATATAATATCTATGGGTGCAACCACACGTTCGACCACTACCTCAAGGTGTCCCCGTGTCTCCAGGTTAAGTCGTAAAATAAATATGAATTTATATTATATAGTTGAATGGAATACTTATTTAAGGAAGATACAAAAGGAAAGGAGGAGATCAATGAAAGAGGACAACATTACATGAGAGATATGTTTAAGCTTTGGGAGCATTTACCAGTGATAATATTTCACCATTTCTAGGTTTTCTCTAAGTTAAATTGCTTTGTTGATAGCAGGGATTTACTTGAAAAGTGATAAAGAAAGGCGGGTGATACTGATCATGTGGTCTTCCCCTTAAAGTTATTCATTTTTCTTCGTTTGTTTGCACACATTAGAAGTTATGAAACATGTTTTGTGTTAACTAGTTTTACATTTTGCATATTTTTAACTGTATGCTTCACATCACTTAAGGTGGTCCAAGTTTGACTATAGTATTTCATTTTCCTTCGATGGCACTTAGTTTCCTTTGTGTGAACATTTTTTGCATCTAAGCCTTCCAAGGACTTCTCTAGTCCAAGTCTTTACAGAGTTTTGTAAAATCATTTAGCTCAATCTGCTATTTGATTATTTATAAAGGATCATTGCATATTTTTCCTCATTGTAGGGTCTTATTTCTCCAACATTTTTGTAGATGCTTGTATCTTCTGATTTCTAGTTGTTATTATTGATGTTATAAGTTTCAATTTTAAAGAGTTTTTGCATTCATTTATGTGCATTTCTATTTGACAATGTAATATCTTCTTTTGTCTATTTTATTTATTTCATTTTATGCACATCTAAAGCAAAAGACAAATACAAAAACACAAAACATATTATAAAATCATATTACTTCTAAGTCAAGGTTCATTGTGTTAGGAATTTTGATTTTCAGTCTTAGGTTATAAACAAAGGGTGATAATCTCGCTTACCTCATCTAGCCTAACGAGGTCTGAAGTGTTTTGCAAGAAGCATTATAGTTTCTCACTCAACAAGTCACATAACAAAAGGATAAAGCCAAGAATTTGAAGAAGCAACTTCCTCGCAACAACAAACCAAACAAGGGTCCTAAACCCTCTCACCTGGCTCCTACTCCCAATGGTGATAAAAGAACTAAATCAAAAGGAAAGAAGATCGAGAGACATTGTAATTTTTGTGGGTGATATGGTCATATAGAGTCTAAATGTTTTAAGAAGATGGAAGCCTTAGAGACAACAATGAAGAAGCACACCATCAATCTTGATTCTTATTGTTCTAACTCTTCTTCTCATGAACTTGCACTTTTTGCTTTTGGTTTTCCCTTCAATGCAACATCTACTTATTTTTTTAATGAATGGCTTATTGATTTCATAGCATCTTATCATATGGCTAAGGTTGAAGTCATATTTTTGCTCTTAGTAAATATAACACCAAACACATATTTGTTGGTGATGATAGATCTCTCAGTGTTGCAGGGTTTGAAACATTGTATCTAGATGATGGTCATTTTAATGATGTATCATGTGTTTCAAATTCTTTCTTGCAACCTTCTATCAGTGTATCAATTCTATCATTCAAGTTAAGGGAAATCAATGGAATTTTCACCTCACCAAGTTGTAATCAAGGATTTAAAAAATCCCAAGCATGTCCTAGCAACTAGAATTGTTGATAATATTACCAAGTTGTATAGATTTGATAACTTTGGGCCATCATCTCTTCCATCAATTTTTATTTCTCATAGCGATGACTTGAGAAAACTTTGGCATGAGTGGTTTGGTCATCTAAATTGTCGCTCATTGCAACAACTATGTAATCAGAATATGGTGACTAGCCTCCTCTTATTTCTTATAGAGATTATGTTTGTTTGAATCGTCTCCTTGGAAAACAACATTGGGATAGTTTTGAAAAACTTGGCTCTTGACATGCCTCAACCCCCTTGTAGCTTGTTCATATTGATTTGGGTGGTCTGCTTCCTTCTGCTTCTTTCTTTGGCTTCAAGTACTTCTTAAATTTCAATGACAACTTCTCTAGACACACTTGTGTTTTGTTTTTTTTAAACTTAAGAGTGAAGTTTTTGACACGTTTTTGGCCTATAAGGCCCTTGTAGAAATAATTTGGACATCAACTTCAAAAGTTAAGAATGGATAATGGAGGCGGATATGTTAACAAAAATTTACAACTTACTGCAATGCACAAGACATTTGATGCAACGTGTTGTTCCATATACACCACGAAAAAATGGCGGTGTTGATAGAAAAAACGTACATTAAAGCAAATGGCAAATTGTATGATTCAATCTAAGGGATTAAGTCTTGTGCATGGAAGCCAATAATTGTGCAAATTACATAGTTAATTGCATTCCCACAAAGGATTTAAAAGATATACCACTGGAAGAAGCATGGAGTAAAACTAAACCAGGTGTAAGCCATTTTTGTGTATTTGGTAGTGAAACATGGGCTCATGTTCTTAATGAGAAAATGAAATCATTATAGCCTAAGAGTAAGGCATGCATTTTTGTTGGATATTCTCAAGATGTTAAAGGTTATAGACTTCTTTAACCTCATTCAAATTAAGAGAGATTTTAATTTTGAAGAAGGTCTCTCAGTTTGCAAGCCTAATTCAACTATTGTGCCATCTTCTATTCCTAACTTTTTTGCTAGTGCTTTTATTTTGGTTTCTTCTTAGGATGATGACAATGGGGATGAAAATCAATGTCGACATGCTCACCATCCTCTAGTTGGGTCCACTAAACATGCAACAATACACGACTTCTTAAATGGATCCGTACAACACAAATAGTGGTTAGTTATCTTGTTGGTGATCCTTTAGATCGACATCATACATGTTCACAGTGACAGAGATCCTCCTATCTTTTGGCTCAAGTTTTAAATACTCATGATCCATAAACATTTGCAAAAAATTTTGGCCATCGGAATTGGGACAAAATAATGAATGAAGAATATTGTTCCTTAATGGTGCACAACACTTGGGATCTTGTACCTTCTTCTACAAGGAAGAAAACTTGTCAAATGTAAATAAGTGTATAGAACTAAGTATGCAATAGATGGAAGTGTTGAACAACATATGGCTCAATTAGTTCCCAAAGGATTTCCTCTAGTAGATGGAATTGATTACAATGAAACCTTTACCCCCATAGCCAAAATGAATTCCGTCTGCCTTATTCTAGCCCTTGCCACATCATACAAATGGGAGGTCTGTTAGATGGATGTCTACCTTATTGAATGGGGCTTTGCAAGAAATTTTTATATGGAACAACCTCCTAACTATATTCAAAATGACTCCAACTTTATTTGCTTAAAAGAATCTATTTATGGTTTTGAGTATGCTTCCTAGGCTTGGTATGCTAAAATGGATAGCTTTCTTCTTGACACTGGCTTTTCTAGATGTCATTCTAACCCCTATGTCTATACTAAGAAAGTAGGTAACCATCTCATAATACTTGTTCTGTATTTTGTTGACCTTATGCTCACTAGTTGTGACCCCAAACTTTTAACCCATGTGAAATTAGGTTGACTTTAGAAAACATTAGACATATTAGTGAATAAAAATATTTTGGCTATGAGCTTCCTCCTAATTTTTTGCACTGGTCACGAAATTCTAATCCACATTAAACATTTCCACACTCCCATGTTGTTGTATTGTTTCATTTTCTTTTACCTCCTCCACTGTAGACCCAATAAACAATCTACAATGCATTGGGGAATTGTTTCTTACAAGATCCACAACCAGGGGTCAAAGAGAAACATATTTAGCGTAATGACCCTCTATTTGCCTCTTTTGACTATGCAAAAACAACTTCAAAATTCTTATTCTTCTCTTGGGAGTGCATTCTACCAATTATTGAAAAGAATGAGTTTCAATCACCAGTGATGTATTTCTCTTGTCTTCTTAAATCCATGTGAATTTTAGTAGTTTCACATAATGGACATCTCCTAGAATGCCTATGATACATTTTGATACTCCAACATAACCCCTGAAGAAACCCTTTATCTCCACTCACAACACTCATACTAACAAGCCTATTTTTGCAGTCCAACATTATCTAAGAAATAAAGATGGAGGACATAATGCTAACCTTTAATGAGTTTGAGTTGATATGAGCAAAGGGCCTTTAGAACAACACGCACCTCCAAAGCAGAGAAATAAACATCCCAAACAAGCAACACGAACCAGAAACTAAAGAGCCATGTGGACCAATGCAACCTAAACTACATGAACTTGAGTTGCCAAGCCACCAAGTTGTAGAAACCCACAATTCAAAGCCATAAATAGAGCCAAATCCTCGCATACCAGGGTCAACAAAGCATAAATCCAACAAATATCCAGAGCCAAAATCCCATAGAGATAGACCAAAAGAGATGAAATCTAATGCACAACCCCATTTCAAACCAGGTCCAAGTAGAACCATGAACCACAAACCAATGAACTACCACAAATGCTCATGCAATAGATTAGCGTCAAGAGCCATTATCCCATCTACAAAAAGAATGAAATTTCGAAGCATTTGATGAACCCAAGCTCACATTAACCTTCTAGTGTGTGAGGGTACTACAGATTGAATTCTCCTTGGCTGCTTTGTATGGTAATCAACCACCCCATGAGTGATGGCATGCCAAATGTTTAGCATGCAAGAGCACTTCATGATAATGGATTAATGCTTAGGGGACGTGGTAAAAAACCTCCCCTCTTTTTAACTTTAATTTGTTGCATTTCAAAAGGGAAGCCTTGTTGGCTAGACTATCTACTCAATGATTGAGCGATCAGAGGATGTGATAGAACTCAACACTCTCAAACCAAACATCTTCTTTCTTGATTCTCTTGATTATTCTTATTAAGATGTCATCGCTTGGAAATGATGCACTTAATATCAGTTTGACGATTAGAGGCGAGTCCCCTGTGATGATTAATTTTTTTTATATGCTTTTCATCGATAATCCTCAGCACCTAAAATAAAGCTAATGCTTATGCTTGATTGTTTGAAGCTTTACCAAATCCCACTCGAATGTATTTTATGTGTTTCCTTTGGGATCAAGAACAATCTCCTCGCACATGCCACCCCTTCCTCGTCAATATTAATGATGTATGAAGGATGAGTTCTTGATTTCTGACATCTTTGTGTGCCTCGACCTTTATAAAAGTATCCTAGACTAAGGCCACCATGACTCAATGGAGTTTCGTCATCACTAAGCTTAAAAGTTAGCCTCTTTTTAGTTGACTTTTACATCTATACAATTTATTTTCTTCGTTTGTAAGTTAATTACGAGTGCTTACATTTAATTAAGTTTAATTTCAATAACTATCAAGTTAAGAGATATAACAATTTGTTGCTTTTTTGAAAATTTATAAATATATTTAATTGTGATCAAAAGGAAGATTAAAATTTAACTACCAATGAATTTCCAAAGATTAAAATTTTCAATAAATTCCCGATAAAATTATAAGGTTTATGCCATCAAACCTAGTTACCATTAAGATATCAACTATTTGATTATCAATTTAGCCTTTAACCTTAGCAGATGTAAAGTACAAGACATGGTGCCCATCCTAGTGGAGATGTGAATTACAAGATATGACGTTTTGAATGTGCATTGTTATTTTATTAGGGTTTAATGAGTGAGGACATTATAAAATTATAAGGTTTATGCCATTGAACCTAGTTACCATTAAGATATCGACTATTTGATTACCAATTTAGCCTTGAACCTTCACAGATGTAAAGAACCTTGGCAGATGTAAAGTACAAGACATGGTGCCCATCTTAGTGGAGAAAGAAGAAAGAAGAAAGTATTTTCAACGTCCACGAGGCTAAAAATAGGCTATGGGATAGATTGCTTTTCCATCTAGCTTTTGTATTCGACCCTTTTCCTGTGAAGTTTTACAATAACCGCTCCCAGCTTCTCGACAAACTCTTCGCTGAATAGATTATCCCAAGAACTAGTTGCTAGAATACCTGCATAATTTTCCCTGCTGTCTTTGAAGGTCTCACATTCTAAAATGAAATGTTTTTCTGTTTCCACTTTTCCGGAAGAGCACAAAATACATACTCTTTCCTCCCACATTTCTTTTGGCCTTTTCCAGCGCCATGTTTCACAACGAAGTTGATGAGAATTAGTCCTTAATTGAGCAATAAGAATTTTAGATCTCCAAGAAATATTGGCCCCTATGTATGCCTTTTGCTGATGGTTATGAGTGGGGTTAAACTCTTCAATGTAGTACTAGCTCTTTCTCCCTAGCTCTTTCTCCCAAGTACGTTTGTGGAACTTATCCATAACAAAAGTTTTTATCTCCTTACTGTTTGTAGGACACATGCTCAAGCAAATGCCCCATTTACTAAACCATTTGTTATTTTGCGGCATCCAAGTCTTCTTTCTTTTGCACAATCTATCACTAAACACAACCTTAGGCCATCTACCCTCTTCCATTTGCTCAATTTTTTTCAAATACCTTACGACTCGCACCATATCAATTGCTTCAATAGGAGCAACCCCTGTTTCACTTAATAGGATAGCATAAGGAATTGCACTTTTAATTTTTAATTTGTTTGTAATCAAACGCTTCTGAATTTTCTCAATTTGTTTCCACTGCATCTCTGTTGTGCTGCTGGCCCACAGTTCAAAACTGTAGAGAATCACCAGAATCACTAGAAGCCTAAAAAGAGTTAGAGTGGTTTTCCAATCCCACAGCTCTGCCTCTCTACACCTATTTTGAAAAGCATAAAATGCTTTCCAACCCCCTAAAGTTCTTTTCTTTCTACAACGATCCCAACTTAAATTTCTGTTGAAGTCAATTCTGAGGTATTTGTAGTTTGCAATTTCTTCTAGAATGTTGCCTTCAAAGTAAAACTTATGTTGGTTATGCTTTCTTTTGTTAGAGAAAACCACTACTTTCGTTTTACTAATATTGACTTGCATCCCTAGCCTTCTACAAAAATGCTCAAGGGAACATAAGTGCTCTTGCAAACCAAGAACCGATTTAACAATCAATATAAGGTCATCTACTTACAAAAGAAGCCTTATAATGAACTTGCCCAAATGGATACGGTCACCCCCTTGCGAATTTAGCCACTCTTCAAGCTTGTCAATATATAACCCAAAAAGGGTAGGAGACAATGGGCAACCTTGCTTGACCCCGATATCGCTTCTAAGACTTTCAGAAATGCCTGCTGAAGTTCTAATTTTGACTTTCACCTCTTCATACAGCCAATGCACAACTGCTCTCAAATGCCTGGGAACCCCGAGTTCCTCCATTCAGCCCCAAAGCTTATGATGTGCCTTAAAGTTATGCAATGATCAACTGTGGAATGTTTAGGTCTAAAACCTGCTTGCCCTTTAGCACGTTTATCTCTTTCTTCTGCCCACTTGCTGATTTTCTTTTCTAACATGCTTCCAAATAACTTTGCAAACAAGGGGTTTATCATTATGGTTCTATAATTGGAGGGATTATTGATGTCAACACTCTTGAAAAGAGGTATTGCCATACTAGTTGTCCAATCTGTGGGGAACCCCTGCTGTATGATGTTGTTGAAAATTTTTGTGATGTGAGGTGGAAGAATTTTTAAGCCCCACTTTAGATACTTTGCTTGGAGTTCATCTAAGTCTTTTGCTTTTCCAGTGCCCAACCTCTTGATACTCATCTCTACCTCTTGCACCGTGAAGAGTTTTGTGTCTGTGTTGACCAAGGGAGGAGGGTCAACCTTTAGATCCTGCTCATAAAGTTGTCTTGCATAGTTGAACCATTTAGAAGTTGTAATGTTGTTTTCAGTTTGCACCTTTTTCGGTTGGAGCTCCTTCTAGAATAGTTTGGGGTTATTTTTCCCAAGGAATATTAGTTCTTCTCTCCTCGAAACCATGAAATCAACCTTTTTCTTTCTTACTATCTGCTTGTAAGCTTTGAGCTTTATGTTATCCTTGTCTGATTTCTTCTACCTTCTCCTTGCCTTTGCATTCCTCATCAAACCAAGCATTAACCGGAAAACAATTTGTTTCAGACTTCTTAATTTTTGCTCTTTTGCACTTAGCAAGTGTGCTTCGAATTAAATGTGTTAATCCGTGACTATGAAGGCAATGAAATGAGATTTCCTCCTTCTCGAAGAGCCTCTCTAACATTTTTTTGAAGGTATTACAATTCTCTGGAGTCAAAAGAATTCTGCCATTTGGGGGATTTTGTTGAACACACTGAGTTTTTGACCCTAATTGCTTCTTTCCGGTCCAAGAGGAACTTAAATAAATTGGCTTGTGATCTGATTTTAAGTCCCAAATTTGATCTCCAATGAGCACTTCCTCCATTTTCCCACACAAACTATGCGAGCAAATTGCAAGATATGACGTTTTGAATGTGCATTGCTATTTTATTAGGGTTTAATGAGAGAACATTATAAATTTGTATTGCCCATCCTAGTGGAGGTGTGAATTACAAGATATGACGTTTTGAATGTGCATTGCTATTTTATTAGGGTTTAATGAGTGAGTACATTATAAATTTGTATTGTATTTTATTTTGCAAGTTAATGAGAGTCTATTACAATTAACTCTAAGTGAATGAAAATTTAATGCAATCAACTTAAAATATGTGATAAATATTCAGAATGACATGCTTTAGAAATTTCGAAAAAAAATGTTTACATATCAAAGTCCTGAGTTTACTGCCAACTACCACCACATAATAATGAAAAAGACCAAATTCAGAACGAACGAGAAAAATATATTTCCAATTTTCTCCATCAAAACCAAGGGAACCATTCCTCCATCAGAAACACTAAAACCTCCTTAAACCCTTAAACCTTCACTGTTCAAAGTTGTTGACGTTTACGGTCTGTCACCAAGACTAGGTGTCCGGCCTCTCACTGCTGGAACGCTATTTGTAGCCTAAAACGACGCACTTTTCAGTGCTAACCAGAATCGGCAAACTTTCGCTTTCAAATCCGCCTAATTTTCCTCTCAATTAATCTTGTAAGAACGCGGGTATGAGGCTTTGAGGAGTTTTTCCTGTTTCTATTGGCGCGCGGCTGAACAAATGGCTTCCGGCACGAAGAATTCGAACGGGGCTGAGATTGGTGGCAGGCATCATGGTCGCGTGTTCGATTCCACTCAAGGATTCCCTAGTAAGTTCTTCGTCTTCACCGTTTCTGAGGTAATGCTCAGTTCAGTCTTGTAGAAAAAAAGGGAAACATGGTAAGCTCAGACCCTAGTCCCCTGCAAACAGTATACAGGTTTCGTACTTGGGGCTTCTGCACGATAATAAACAAAAATAAAAGTTATCCGAGTATGAGGATTGCAAATTTCAAATAAATGTATATGTGACAGAACCGTAAAACAAATTTTCAAATAAATGTATATTTGACAGAACTGTAAAACAAATTTTCAAACTCAAGGCAATTCATTCTGATCAATGGTTAGCGAATATTGTGTTTAAGGTTACCTTATTGTGTTTTAACTATTGAGCTTTAAAATCTCGGTTAGAGTACCCGATCCCCAGCTGCAAATGCCTGGCTTTTCCTGAATGACCTCAGTTTTCTACCCCGTTTGCAACAGCATTTTGTGTACCTAATTCATTCATTATAATTTTATTACTGCAAGACTGGAAATGCTACTTGCTAATTAGTAGGCCAATCAGGCTATTTTGTTGGACGTGTGACAAGATTATTCCTCTCGGTCTAAGAAAAAGCACCCTCAACATATCTTGGGTATATTTGAAAAGCCGAGCCGATGAAAGCTGTTCTATGTAGGTCGCTTAAGTTGTGGTATCTGCTCTGAGGGCTCTGGTGCTGCACTGGTGTGTTTTTCGCAATGACTCTGGGGTTGTAGAACTTATTACCAAAGTTTGATAAATTGAGTTATCTATGCTTTTAAAGCTGCAGTATCCACCATTGTAGTTAGTATCTCTAGTTGTGAGTGCATAGTGCATACTATGTTAGCCTCAGCGCCTGTTTTACTAATTCCTCTATAGATAACAAATCTGTCATGGAAGGCCTAGCCAAAATAGATATATATGCAGCTAGCTGTACACGGGCCTCAATCTGCATTCTCCCTACTGAAGAGCTCTGCCCTACCCCTGGACTGCAAATGGAGTATGCTATGTTTTTCCAATCCTTGTATACTTGTTTCAGAAACAAAGAATTTTCTATAGGATAAAAGACCATGAAATTACGTGGGCATTGAAGTTATGACCACAGGCTGGTAAATAGTACCAGTGAAATAGTTGACTGCTTTGTTTCGCAGTGGACATCTACAGAGGTATCTCTTTCAAGTTCTCAAAAAGAAGGTAAGGCTTTGCTTAAGGGAACCATGATAAAATTTAAACTGAGCTATATGTCTTATCAAGGCTGCAGTTTGATCTACCTGTATACTATGATATCAGCATTCCATTGTATTGCTGTTTGTGTATGAACTCCATAGTTATTGTACCAGGCTTCCACAAGCCTTGAGCTCTTTGTAAAGCATCTGCAGGCACTGTCTGAAGCTAAGTTACTGGACATGTCCAAACTCCCTGCCGTGTCGTGTATCCTACGTGTTGGACACTTGTCCTGTTCACAGGACACGTGCTGAACACGTGCCCTCAGCGTGTCCTGAAAATAAGACACGTGTCTTGCACAGAAAAGGACCCGGGCTCATTTTTCTCATGCAATTTGCAGCTGTTAGGTGTTTCGGTGTGCAGCTGAGGGTTATATCTTAAAGTAAAAGTGACATTCTCCTTTATCTTTCATTTTCATCCTTTTACTTAAATTTTTAATATTACCATTAATTGTTCCAGGATGTTTGAGAGTGGTTCCAACCTCATTGGACTTCATATGGAGAAAGTAGAATTTTAGGTCCCATTCAAAATTCAACAGACTTAACAGTTTTAAGGATTTCAAGATTGGCAGGATTGCAATGTTTCCATTGGATTCTATCATGTATGAGGGTATGGAACTAACATTTAATCAAGGGCACCAAGCCCTTTATGTACCTCAATGTTGGTCACATTGATTGTTGAACTCTTCTGTCACGACCCCAGTAAAAATGTACCCTTCACTCAAGTATAAACTCTTCTGTTGAACTCTTCTCTTTGTCATCGTGTCAGGTGACTTAGTGGTGTATGTGCACACAAACCTCTGTCTTATTTGTAGGCAGAGAGAAGAGTGGTTGAAGGGAAAGAGTCACAAAGATGTGGGATGTGTTTCCTGATGATGATATGGGTTTGGCATTAGCCAACTTGGATCTTAATGAACTAGTGCTAGAGCTGCTCACATTTGATGATGGTGATCCTCTTGAGGGGTCATCCTCCACATCAACATATGCACAAATTGCATTGGATATAGAGGAGGAGGAGGAGGAGGATGGAGGAGAGAGCAGTGGTAGTGATGCTGATCTTGATGATTATGACATGGAGGACTACTGACAATCACGACTCATGAGCTATGGCTATCGGATTCTTCCATCTACAATTCTAGTATCTACCCTATGGCTATTTTGTATTTTCCATTGGCATTCCCACCTATAGTATCGAACTTCAGTGACTCGAACTCAATATCTATTTACATTGTAATACATTTTGATTTTGATGACTTAATGAGATTGAGAATGATGCACCATATGGTTCTAATGTCTTGTGTGTTCAATGTTTGTCATTTGATCATCATTGATGTTACAATGTATTACGTTACATGTTTTGTGTCATGTAAATCTTCTAGTTTCTAACGAAATATGAATCTTTGTGTCTATATTTCATTTTTGTATGTGTAATTTTCAATTTTTTTCATATATATAATTTTTTAATATATATATATATATATATATATATATATATGTCCTCGATGTTCTGTTTTTGGGGTCGCTGTGTCACGTGTTAGACACTCATATTTCCGTGTCTCGTGTCATCGTGTCAGGTGACTTAGGTCTGAAGTACCTGCAGCCACAATCTTAAGTTGCAAGTTCCATCCTTTAGTCCACACCCACAAATCATCTTTGCAGGGTTGCAACATTCCTTTTGGAGTCCACCTTTGCAGGCCCATAAGCACCCTCTTCTACAGCACCACGAGCTTCCTTTGTGGACTGTCAATTAACTGCAACAACATCCTTTGCAGGGTTTTCTGGTGAAGACCGCAATAGCATCTTGTTGGTCTCTTTTCGGGCACAACTCCACTTTGCCAATTTGCACAACAATATCAACTATTGCATGGTAGTTGAATTATTTGGGTAACTGTTGGCAATTGGAATGCTAATCATCACAACTCTTCATCTACTTTCCTTTTCTTATATTCTTCATGTAACGGGGAGGGATGGAGAGTATCATATATTGTAACATGTATTCTTTTTAATGTTTTCAACTATGTAAATATAGGTGAGTTATTGGGTGAGGTTCCGTCTTAATCTTCTTTATGTGTGTGTGCTTATCTGCGCTAGTTGCTATATCTCGTCTCTACGCATTTCTATAGCCTTGCGTTCATCCGAAATTGGTGGTTGGCCCTTCTTCTTTTCATTTGGGTGCATAGATTAGTTGGTATTAGGGCATATAAGACATTAGCTTTATATTTGTTTGCATATAGGAGGCATGGAGTCCGACCCACAACTTTGTTAAAGTCTAGACAACCTTCCATCACATTGCATTTGTTCATAGGTGTCCATCAATCAATACCCCTCCTCTTTGAGTGTCCTTGAGACCCTTGCACAAGTCCAAAATCGTATAGATGAAGCCTTGCACAAGTGACATTAGGAATTGTATAATAAAGTTTCCCAATTAATGATGTGTATTAAACTATAATCCTTCTTAGCCCTTGGCCTCTTGTACTATCAATGAACCTTAGTCCACATTTGATGTGTGATACCCATTCAAGGTGCATATCAACCCTAGTCCTTAAGATCCCATTTTTCAAGGATGGAACTGATACCAAAGCATTGGAAGGATTGTTACATAATTTACGGTGAATCACTTTGACGGTGAAGAAAAGATCTTCTTTGCTACTTTTAAGTTTGCATGGAATACACATTGTTATTGGGAAACATATGTGCAATAAAGCCAATATGCCTATCAAGAATTTGTTATGCAGTGGAGTGAGTTGAAATAAATTCTTAGACAAAATTTTTTCTTGATTGGATATTGGGAAGACAAATACATACAGTGGCAATGACTACTCCAAAAGCTTGGCCAACCCATGCCAAAATACACTTTTGAACTCCATAACATGTCCATTTGTGTGGAGATATGTGATATTAAGAAACTTAAAATATTGAAAAATAAAGCAAGACTACAGAGGTATATTCAAAATGAAATTGAATTCTTGACAATGATACTTGTGTAGATGTGTATCTTTTAGTTCCCAATGTATAGTGATCATCTAGATGCATATCGTCTAGCTACCAAAGTTTGCATATTGACTCCAAGAATGATCAATTGTATTCATGGAACTACGCAACACAATCCCAACATCGGAAGTTTGCATACCACAAGCAACTACAATCTTTTGTGGCCCTTGATACAATGCCTCTAATGCCTCAACAACAACAATAGTCACAATAGTGTTAGAATTTCATTATTTTTGTTAACATTAGATTTACCCTAGCATTTTTATCTTCTTTTAACATTGAATAATCATATACTAAAATATATAAGTAGTAGATAAACAAGCACAAGAGAACACAAAGATTTATCCTGGGAAAACCCCAAATGGGGGAAAACGCAACCAACTTTTCTTAGAGAGAATCTTTCCAATATTCCAATACAACCATGAACAAGCTCTATTCACAAGAGCAAACCAACACTGAAGAAACACTGAAGGTACTGTCTCTTCATTCTTTTCACTGTCAATCTCCATCTGAGATTCTCTGGATCTTTGCAAGGCTATCTCTTCCTCCAAGGTGACATCTCTGCTAACCTTGATCTGTCTCCGACCAGGGATGTATATCTGATATGCCTTCGAAGATTCATTGTACCCCACAAATGTACCCTTTCTGCTTGAAGGGTCTAGCTTGGTCCTCTTCTCCTTGGGTACATGAAAGTATACTGGACACCCAAATATCCTGAAGTGTCCAACCTCAGGCTTCACTCCGGTGAAAGCTTCTTCGGGAGTCATGTTCTTCAGAATCTGATGAGGACTCCTGTTCTGAACATACACAGTTGTCATGGATGCTTCTGCCCACAGAATCACAGGAAGATTTTGATCATGTACCATCGCTTTGGTTGCCTCAATAATGGTTCTATTCTTCCTCTCTGCAACCCCATTTTGTTGAGGGTTATAAGGAACGATGTACTCCCTCTTGATCCCTGCCTCAATACAAAGATCACTGAAATCCCTGGAGGTGTACTCTCCTCCATTATCTGATCTCAACACCTTGATCCTCCTCTCGGTCAGGTTCTCAACCCGAGCTTTAAACTCTTGAAATCTCGCAAGGACTCCATCCTTGGTCTTCAAGAAGTAAATCCACGTCTTTCGAGAGTGATCATCGATGAAGAGCACATAGTACAAATATCCGTTCAATGAAGCAACAGTCACGGGTTCACAAACATCTGAATGTATCAAGTCCAAGATCCCCTTTGATCTACTGTCACTGCTCAAGAAGGACCCCTTGACATTCTTGCCAAGAGCACAACCTCTGCAAACGCCATTATGCTGAACATGTATCTCTAGAAGGCCTGTTACCATCTTCCCGAGAGCGGGAAGAGCTCTATAATGTAAATGAGCAAGTTTTCTATACCATAGCTCGCTCAAGCTGATAGTATCGTGTAACAGTGCCTAGATTGGTCGGACAGTCAATCTGTACAAACTACAAACTGTTTTCTTGAACACCAATCACCCTGGCAGAATCCATGTGTGAGTTCTTGTGCCATGTAAGAACTTTTCCTTCAGAAAAGGTAACCTTGTAGCTTTTATCCTCTAAGGAAGAAACAAAGACAAGGTTCCTTTTCATCCCAGGTACATGTAGTACCTCATTTAATTGAAGTGGTATGTCAGAATCTAGTTGGAAGGTAGAAGTTCCAACTCCTTTCACAGTATATATGGCGTTATCACCAAGTACAACATGTAGACGAGACTCTTTCTCAACAAGGTTTGTAAGATGTTCTTTGTATCTAGTCATGTGCATGGAGGCACCACTGTCAATCAACCAAATGTCACTATCTGTAGGAACCATACCTGAGAGTGTTGATATGAAGAAGAATGCTTCATATTTTATGTCTTCATCTCTCTGATGTGGTTCTGGATCAACATTGGCAATGGATGCAAGTTGTCTTCCTTTCTTCCTGGTAGGACAATTTCTCGCAATGTGTCCATACTTGTCACATCTGAAACATTGAATCCTTGATATGTCTTTTCTCTGTTCATGACTTGGAGCGGCTGAAGTTTTCTTGTCTATGAATGCTTTGCTAAAATTTATTCTATTTGTTCTTCCTCTCTTTGCATGAGAAGCAAGAGCTTGATTGTCATCATGATGGGAGTCTTGCACTCCTCTAGCTATAAGTCTGGTTTCTTCCTGGGTGCAGTCTGTCCATAGACGATCAAACTCAGGTAGGTCTGCTCTTCCATTGATACTTTGAAGAAATGGTTCCCAATGTCTTGGAAGAGCATTGAGAGTAGTCATGACAAGTTCTCTGTCTGTTATGGTTTCTCCAATGGTACCTAACTGATCTTTGATCTCTGAGATCCTCATGAAGAAGGTGGCAATGGTGTCAACTTTTGTCATCTTGATATTTTGAAGTTGATGCTTCAATGTAAGAGCTTTGTTTGTGTTGTTGCTCTCAAACATCTTCTTCAATGGATCATACATCTCATAAGCTGTCTTCAAGGTAGCAATACGAGATAGTAGATGATCTCTCACTGAATAGATGATTATCTTCCTTGCTTTGACATCGTCTGCCTTCCAGTCAACCTTCTCTTCATCGGTTGCTGTTTCTGGTAGAGTCTTTTCTATCAAACTCAATAGATCATCCTCTTCTAGAGTGATTTGTAGTCTTGTTTTCCAGGATCTGAAGTTGCTTAATCCATCAAGCCTATCTTTCACCAAAGTTCTGTTCCTCATGGTTTGCAGATTCTTCACAAACCCTAATGGCTAGGCTAGCAACCTTAGGTTTAGTTGGACTTATGACTGCCAACAATAAGCTTTTAGAAAGTCAGAAGAACCGTAGTGAGTTGCAAAAATCCTTCAATGAGTTGCAGAAACCCTAGAGGCCGAAATTTTGTAGAAACCCTAGAAACTCTAGGGGCCAAAAATAAAAAAATTCTTCGATTTGCAATCTGAGAGTTGCTGGAGGTGTGTTGAAGGAGGCCGTACACACCTATGCAAAATTTAGCCCCAACGTTCAAGTGGAAGTTGCTGAAACTAGCAAAAAGAAGAGTGCCGTTTTTGCAGTTGCAGCATGAAGGTGACGACTGGCTTTTCAATGGCTTGTACAATGGCTCTTCAGGAACTCTGCTCTGATACCACGTTGAATTTTAATGCTTAGCTCAAGCACATGTAGTTTATTTCAATTTAGCATGAACTTGAACCACAAACAATGCAACAATACCATACATAAGTGCTGCAGTAACCGAGAACACAAGAAGGATAACCATGCACAAGAACACAAGAGTTTATCCTAGGAAAACCCTTCTCAATCAAGGGAAAAACCCCACAATCCTTTGCTATAGAGTCAAGAGAAGATCCCCCACACCATAAACCCTAAAGCACACAAGAGGGTGCTCTATGACCTAGAAACTTGCGCCTAAGAGAAGTGCGCACTTCAGCCGTACAACTTGTCTTGAGAGAATGTTACAAGTGTGTGAGTGAGTTAGATCCACAATGGGGATCTACTCTTATTTATACAAGGCCTAGTACATCAAAAGGATGTGTCTATTGGCACAATAAGGCCGACCTGTACAACTCAGAAATATAATTAATCATTACACAATATTAATTATCTTTTACATGGTGGGACCAACTTGTACCCTTTACAACACAAATTAGGGTTACTACAAATCTTACTCTCAGACAATATAGCAAGGGATCCACACATCCTCTAGTGCCCAGCCACTAGGGACACGTCCACTTGTGCTCATCCATAAGGACGTCACTCTCAACAGATCAACTCAACTAAGGCCATAGGAGTACCATCTGGAGAGCCATCTTAAGTCGACTCAACTAAGTCCATAGGAGTCAGACAGGAGACCATCTCAAGTTGTCTCAACTCAGTCCAGAGGAGTATGACACACCCATCACATCGACTCTCTCACAGATCGTCTCAACTCAGTCCAGAGGAGAACGACCTGGAGAATGTCTCATGAAGCTGCAATCAACAACACTCCCTCTCAGCTAGGGAGGCATTCTCCACCAGCCCAAGTCTCTTACGGAAGTACTCGAATTTCGTCCTGGCAAGTGGTTTGGTGAAGAGATTTGCAACTTGCTCGTATGTAGAAAGGTACTGCACATGTACTGCTTTCCTCTACACCATATCTCTGATGTAATGGTATTTGATCTCAATGTGTTTCAATTTATTGTGAAACACATGATTCTCAGAGAGCTTCACACAACTCTGGTTATCGCAATGGATAACGGTGGAATCCATCTCATGACCAAATAAGTCTGCAAGTAGCTTGCAAAGCCACACTGCTTCGCGGACTGCCACACATAATGCAATGTACTCTGCTTCTGCAGTACTCAAATCCACAAAAGTCTGTTTCCTGTTGCACCAGGAAACATGGCAGACCCCAAGGTAAAACAACAATCGGATGTGCTCTTCCGGTCCACTGCGCTCCCTGCCTAATCTGCATCGGCATATCCCTGCAATCTCATGTCTACATCGGAGGCATATTTCAGGCCATAACCAACTGTGCCTTGTAGATATCTCAACACATGCTTCGCTGCTATCCAGTGTGTCTGTCTCGGCTGACTCATAAACTGACCGAGTACACTCACTGCATAGCATATATCAGGTCTGGTGTTAACTAGATACTTCAATGATCCAATCAGTTGTCTGTAAAGATGTGGATCAATCTCGCGTGAATCAATAGAAGCCTCGTTCATTTTCTTCAAATTCATCATCATTGATGTAGGCATAGATCTATAGTCTGTCATCCCGAATTTCTTCAATATCTCAATTGTATATTTTCCTTGACCCAAGAAAATCTCATCAGTCCTTTGCCATACTTCTAGTCCCAAGAAGTAGTGCATCATACCAAGGTCCTTCATCTCGAATTCAGAAGTTAATGCACGCTTGCATTCAACAATAAGACTTTCTGAACCGGTGAGGAATAAGTCATCAACATACATGACCAAAATCGGGCACTCGTCACCAACAATATGGTAGTATAGGTTGGGATCAACAACACTCTTGTCGAAGCCCAAACTCATCAAGTATTCATCAATCTTCTCATACAAAGCACGAGGTGCCTGCTTTAGTCCATACAAGGCTTTCTTCATCCTGTACACATGAGACTTATGCTCATGTATCACGAATCCATCTGGCTGCTCGATGTAAACTTCTTCCTCAATCTCACCATTGAGAAAGGCTGTCTTTACTTCCATCTGATGTAGTCTCCAACCCATGGATGCAGCTAGGGCAATGATCGTACGAATGGAAGTGTATCGGGCAACAAGAGCAAATGTCAGCTATGCCAGCTACAAGAGGTCAAGATTGAGGAGCACTTTATCTTCCGGAGCCCCATTTATTATGAGATCAGGGGGCGGTTTCATTGCTTATTGAGGGGGATTCAGATCCTCATGGGCTTCTTCGTGTATCTGGATCAACGATATTTAGCCTTATACATGTAGGAGGCCCTTAGGCTTCGAGCCCATACTCTTCAACCTCCTACACGACCAAACCCTATTCGGTGGATCACCTCCTTCTTCACGGTGCTATCCTCAGGAAGGGGCACTAAGAGATAGACCAACACCAACGCAGCCCCAGACTCCAGATCAGTGTGGACCCGTGGGACTTTCCCTCGTCCCATGAGATCTCAATGACGTGACGAGACCAAATCCCTTCCCATGAGATAGATCAGATCCCACAAACCTCGTTGGTGCACTACCTTTACCAGTCAACAATGTAACAGACGATCCAGGCACCCCACTAGTTCCTCCTTGAGACACTCGACTATACAGAACTTTCTTAATTCGACCTCGTATGGTAAGAGAGATGGATCCATTCCATGACAAACCTTCTTCTTTTCTTTTGGTTCCTCTTGTCCTTGGATCTTCTCCTACGATATATCCCATCATCAGAGTAGGTCTCTGAACTCGAGGCCGAGGGTTCTTCATGCCTTGGAGTAGATATCACTCTCTACTACTCTACCTTATTGCACTTTACTTTTTGCATCTCGCCTTTATAGGAGACCTTTTGGTACTCCTCCATTGTATTGACATCATTGCACTCTACAGTCCCTTTGACCTACTTTTGTGGTCTTTAGTTAGACATTAGTAAAATTATCTTACCTTATCTTATCCAAGCTTGTTGTTTTTGACTAGGCCATAGGCTATTAATTTGGGAAATGATTGTAATATGCATAAAGAAGGAGATCTCCTCTTGGACCAAGGAAATGTGCAACTTCAAGAGGGAATAACTCTTATTGATTCTACATTGTGTTTTGCATGTACCTTGAGAAGAATTTGAGAAAGGTTGGAGGCACCGGGAAAATAGGAGCCTCAACTTATGGTGTCAATGGCTTTGTTACTTCATTATGATCTAGATCTGTTGGGGTTTTGAAGGACGATTGCGCTCTTAAAACTTAGCTAAATGTAGATCTTCGCTCAAAATTTGCTTTTGGCTAGTCTCACAGGTTAGATGATTGCACACCTTCTACATTTGGGAAAAGATTTGTTGATGAGATTTTTTGTATGGTTGTACCACTTGATCCCCACTAGTCGACTGGAATATTAGTGATAGACAATAGGAGTTTTACTTCATCAAAATGCATGATCTAGGCTAGTGTTTGGAGGAGAAACAAAAAAACCTATAACTTGCTCTCCAATTGAGAAGTATTCCAAGCTGTAGTTGAGCTTTAGAAGCACGACAACTAGCTCTAAATGACTTGTGCACAGTACAAACAAGACCCTTCTCTAACCTACGATACAAACCCTATATTTATTTCAAGTGAGTTAGATGAAAACCTTCTAATCTACTTGCAAGATTCAATGAGAGAAAGCAAATGCATTCGTGCAACAACATTAAACCAACATATGTAAATGGGGAGGGCAGGCGTGCCGAGAAATGAGATTCTATTAGCAAAAAAATGTAGTACATCAGTAAGATCCACACTTATGAGTGATGCATGGTTCCAAGTCCCTTCTCCTTCTTGTTTGTTCCTCTTCAAGGCTCTTTTATGTCCAATGGTTTTCAATATCTTCACTAATCCTCCTCTCTTCAATCTTTCAATGTGTTAGAAATGGGCCAATACTCTTGCGCATGTCTTTGATAAGGTAAAACTTGTTTTTCATGCCCTCCTAAGTTGATTTTGTTAATCCTGATCACAATTTGTGTACTCAAAGTGCAAATATCGTAGGATTATTATAGAAAGTGGACCTATTCTTTGTGTGTCAGAATTAGAGAAGTAATGCAGAACAAAAATGTCTTTTTGAAAATTTCAGTTAGAAGAGTAACTAGAACAACAGACTATAATTAAACTCAACCAGTGATCTATTTCTTAGTTAGCAAAAACATGAGATTATCAAAAACAGAAACTAGTTCTGATACAGACTTATTAAACACTGTATCTGATGCAAATTTAACTCAAGAACTGATCTAAATAATAGATCTAATATAGATCCAAAGGAAACAGATCTAAACTGGATCTGAAATAGATCTAAGCTAAAGGCAAGAATCAGATAGAACAAACATATAGATCTAGGTTTCAGAAAGCAAATATAATCAATGATAACCTTTAGAATTTAAAGAACAACATACATATCTAAATAGTGGATCTTACCTTGAAGACTTACCTCAGATCACTGAAGGAGTGCATGCCACACATAAGTGATGAAGAGCCACTGAATATATGCTCAGGAAAAGTCAGCATCATAGATCTACCATATAGGTTAGATCTCTTGCCAAGAGATGAATGGACTGGTTGCCACCAAGAAGAAAACAGCCATAACACAGAAAATTGCAGGACCTTTATACACTCAGAAAAATCAGGAAACAAAACGCTTATGCCAAGGGGTACGACTGTCTTGGATAAACAGTCTAGAGGCTGTGGCTTAAAGGATAGGGACAGATCTGCTAGAGAGGCCACGACTCAATGGATAGAGGCCAGATCTGTGCATGAGAGGCCACGACTCAATGAAATTAGGGCCAGATCTGTGCAGGAGAGGACACGACCCAATGTATAGAGGCAGGTCTGTGCAGGAGAGGCCACGACTCAACCAGAAATACCCTAAAGAAAATGATGGCAGCTTCAGACTTCAACACACAGGTACCTCAGTCAAATTAGGGCCAGATCTGTGCAGGATAGGACACGACCCAATGTATAGAGGCAGGTCTGTGCAGGAGAGGCCACAACTCAATCAGAAATACTCTAAAGAAATGATGGCAGCTTCAGACTTCAACACACAGGTACCTCAGTCACTGTTGCAAGAGAGGCTGCAAAAGCAAGGAGGAGATCCGCTCACCTTTTTGGAGGATAACATAAGAGTGTGTAAAAAGAGGAGGTAGGTTCTTTTTATACTTTTAGGCTAGGGTCAGGGTAATAAAAAGTAATAACAGAAAATAACATGGGAGTTTAATTAATAAAAATATTAATTAAACATATAATTAAACATTTAATTAATCTTTTCATAACCCTAAAGCAAAAAACAAAACTCCCAAATAAGCACAAGCAAGGTAATAGGTGGGTTACTTGGTGGCACATTTGTCCATTCATTTTCAAGGTGACCTTGTAACTTTATCATCATTGCATGGATACATCCCCATGGGTCATGCCCACCTTTAAAGAGGGTCATACATCAACAAACACCCGATCAAGGACCAAGCTGCCTCAAACAATTCTGTCTTATCCACCAAGGTACAGACCAAGGATCAACTCATGCCCCATGTATTGGGTACTCGGAGCAAGTCTGTGGCCCTAGTCATGTCTAGGATTCTAACCTTGGTCCTGGAAGAACCCTGGCTGGCCATCGGGGCTCCCTCACAAGGTCTTCATTGCTTGGTCCTGCATCAAGAACCTCTACCATATCCTTGGGGGCCATAACAAGGGTCTTTTGCCATGGCACTGACTGTTTGGTTCTAGACCAAGTACCCCAGGAGTGCACTGGGGGCCCTAGATCTCGGCTAGGGTCTTTGCCATCCTCATGGAGAATGGCTCTTGCAGTTGCTTTAAATTCAACATTGTGTAAAAACCCTAGGAAGGATTAAAATAGTTATAGAAAGCCTCCTTCACATGGGATTGTGATCCTTTGGTCATAAGCTTATTGAATCGATGATAGTGTGATTCTCGTCTTGACATTAGGAAAGTTGCTCAATTTGCATCCTTCCTTCCATTGGTTCAATTTACTTGTGGAAGATTGAAGAGAAGAGGCTTGTTGAAGATATTGAAGCCCATTGGACATAAGAGAGCCTTTAAGAGGGAACGGTTTGCAAGGAGAAAGAACTCGGAGCCATCCATCACTCAAAGGTATGGATCTTTGTGATGTAATCTTTTCTCTTTGTTAATAGAATCTCCTTTCTTTTCCCTCCATTTACTTGTGTTCATTTAATATTGTTGCATAAACATATTTGCTTTCCCTCATTGAATATTGCAAGTAGATTAGAAGGTTTTCATCCAACTCACTTGAAGTAGATCTAGGGTTTATATCATAGGTTAGAGAAGGGTCTTGTTTATATTGTGCACAGGTTGTTTGGAGCTAACTGTCCTCCTTGTCCTCCTGCTCCTCTATAGCTTAATTATGGCTCAAAAGACTTCTCAAGAGGAGCACAAGTTATAGGTTTTCTCTTTCTTCTCCTCCAAACCCTAGCCCAGATCTTGTGTTTGGATGAAGTAAAACCCTTATTGTCTATCACAGACCTTCCAATTTGCTAGTGGGGATCAAGTAGTACAACCATATGAAAAATCCTATCAACAAGCCCCTTTCCAATGTCGTCTTTTTGTAGGATTGTTTTGAAATTCTTTGAAGAAAAAGGTAGGGTGAAGTAAGTTCTTTCAAAGCTTCAATATGTAACTGATTCATTCTCTTTTGCTTACTCAACAACAAAGATACAATATTCATTTCTTCTCTCATAGTATAGGTAGTTTTGAAATGTATGTTGCTTTGGAAATGATACAACTTCATTTCTCTAAAGTGCCATTTTTTCCTTGAAAACAATAAGGTGTTATTATGAATTTTTTCTGATGAGACAAACCCTTCCTTGGTTGTTTAAGAAAATGGGTCCATTTCAGGGTTCCATGACATCAAATTAATTCCTTGGTTTGGCATATTTCCTTTTATAAAACTCTTTTAGAAAGTTTTATTCTTGTTATTATTAGGTGTTTGTATGTTTAATGAGTTCTCAGGTGAACATGGGATAAGGTTGGAAGGCTTAAATTTAATTATATCAAGTGTGTACTCAAAGATATAAATGCTAATTTAATGTTCTCGATCAACATGCCAACTTTCATTTGTAAACTGGTTCAATTCAATGCAAGCTGTTTTGATTTCTTTGAATGCATCATAGAATTCGATCTGATCTTGGAGGCATTGATCAATTGTTGTCTTGATTTTCTAGCTATCAACGTGTAACATCCCCATTTTTAATCCCCGGTTTAGTGATGTATAATGTAAATACAATGTTTGGCCATGGGCCCCACGATGTAATATCTAAACATTGTATATCGAAATAATAAAAGAAAATGTATCGCTGGTTGCAGACAGACATGGATAAAGTCATGGGGGATAAGTTTCCACAAGAGAAGGGGTCCAAGGGGGGGAATTACCCACGTCTATTAATCCCATGCCACTTTCTAAAATTATTATTTTGTATGAACCTTCTATTTTCCTTTTGAGTGTATCAAATCCCTAATCATTGAATACATGTAAGAGGGTTGGTGTGAAAAGTCGCCTCACATAGTTATTGAGAGCATGGGGTTGAGTACAATCAACATCGGGGAATGTTAGAGTCAATATGCATGGGTAAAAGGAAATTCGAATGGGTATTGCAGGCAATTTTTACCAACAGTTTTTGGGACAACAAGATGCGCTAAGTGCTGGAGCTTGAAGACAAACATAGTGGGTTTTGTGGGCAGCTTGTTGGTTCTGTAATTGCATGAAGAAACAGGTTGTTAGGCTTGTAGAGTGAGATTTTTGTGCAAGAGTCAGTGAGCTTGATGCTGTGAGGTTTTCTTGTTGCAGCTAGCATCCATGGAGTCCCCAACAAGAGAGATTTCCTAGCCAACCCGTGCTGGATGCTTAGAGGGAAGTGGGATAGCCTAAGGGACTGTGTGGCAGAGAAGGGGATCCCATTTCTTGGGTTGTACAGGTTGAGGGGAAAGAGAGCTAGTGGATTGGGATGACTATAGGAAATTAGTTTGATGTGGTTATTTTGGGTTGTGAGTGGACAATAGACACCCTTAGGAGATATCCTTTCTTGTGGATTCATAGCCCCAGCTCGGGGGTGACTTGCTATTGAGATTTGAAGCAACAAGTCTATGATTGGGTGGAACATCTGTCCTCTGCAGTTGGTTGCACATTTGCTTAAAAAGATAAGTGTTTTTTTGATCTCTGTTCACTATTTTATTTATGGGTTTTAATTGCTGTGCATATTACTCTGTTTTTCGAGTATTTAAATGCTGTCATGTGCACATAAAGGGAATTGCATTCATGTTTTAAATATTTCCTATTAGCTACATATGTTTTTATCTTGCTACACACATTTAGTTTAATGTGTTTTAGATTTTAAATTGTTGGGTTAGTAGCGGGGGTGCTACACAACACATGGAAAATGTAATAGGAGCTATTGTGGAATAGATGAATAAGTGTAGACTAGCATTGGCTAGAGGAGAAAAACACACAAATATGTCTATGCAGGTGAATAAAATTAGCAGATGACAATGTTATCACACAAACTCACACTTCTTGAGATGAGGCTTTGGTGTAACTAAGAGGGGGCCATTGTCACCTCGCCAACCCTCTTCTACACTTTAGGTCGGTTCTTCTCCAGTTCAAGGGGGGCTTCCCTAGGGTAGGATTGTTGGGATTTTAGGCAATGAGTCCAGAGGTGATATGAAGAATAAATCTAGCAAAAGATTTTTTTGAAAGGATTAAGAAAATAAAGTTTATGGAAGGATCGAAGACTAGTGTCTTTCCATTGGGTATATGGGGTCAACTAAGGCTCCTCTTTTAGAAGTTACATGTGAAACTAAAATGATAGTTAGGGTTGACCACTTCAAACCCTACTAAATCATCCTAGTCGTCCAACAAGTTTCAAGATGATCAAAGGGAAGATTCTCCACTAGTAATCCTCTAGTGGCTTTGAGAAAGGGACCTATCAAGAAGAGAGAAAGAGGGCGCACCACCAACACTAGAGAAGTAACACCACATTTGCAACCATTCCAAATAAAATACCACAAGGATTTAAAGAGACCACTTACTCATCAAATCGATTCACAAGACCATTGATCCATGAACATCCATCAATTGCAAAGCATCACAAGATAAAATCTTCAAGAGAGCGCTCTAGCTAGCCATCCATAGCATAAAAGAAGTAGACCAAGAATTTCCTCCAAAGAGTATCCAAAAGATTTTCAATTAAGCCCCAAGGGATTTCTCCCCCAACCCAACCATGAGTACAAATGAGGAAGGGCATCTCCTTTATAGAGTGATGCTCACCTTCCTTTACAATAAATTATTATTATCTTATGTGAGATCCTTAGATCTAGCCTATGGAGAAGTAAAATACAATTATCTCCAACTATCTAGTGTAAGACACAATAAACATGGAGTGGTCAAGCTAGATGTACAATAATCAAGTGAAATAACCTATGTTGCACGGGGACCCGTCCCCCCAAAAAAAACCTGCGTACCCGCCGTTCCCACGTACCGGGGACTTGGGGACCCTTAGGAAACTTACCCAAATTGCTGGGGACTTCATTGGGGACTCGGGGACTTGATGGCCGTCCCCAAGACGTTCCCGACAGATTTCAGGGACGTTACAAATAGATTTCAAGGATGTTCTAGGCAGATTTCAGGGATTTTTTTGGGCAGATTTTTGGGATATTTAAGGCATATATCTTCAGTCTTGACAATCATGGAAATTGATGATTGGACAATAAGATCATTTTTCCCATCCATTATTTTTGTATTGCATTGAATCTAAATTTGTTGTAAAAGTTGTAGCTCAAAACATGGGTTTTGTATGATGGGTTTTGATTTGGGTTT
>SNQJ01S0008762.1:252812-315128 GCA_010110895.2 Picea sitchensis | reverse complement strand
GCCACTTTTCTTCTCTTCTCTCTGGTAATTGCAGCTTGCCTCATAAGAGAAATGAGCAAGTGAGTTGTGTGTTTGAAGTGAGGCGCTAGCCTCTTATTTATATAAGACTGGCACGTGTGAAAGGTCACAACTGGCAGGGCCGATCTCTCACTCTGGGTGGGTAAACCCACCTTTAATTAATTCTGGGTCTTCAATAGTAACTGTTGGGGCCGACTTCTTGTTCTGCCCTTTATAATTGTCCGATGACCAATCCGCAATAGGGGATTTGGTCCTTATACAATTATCGACATGATTAATCCACAATGGGGATTAATCCAATAACAATAATAATAATAATGACATGATTAATCCGCAATGGGGATTTAATCCAATGAATAAAATAATAATAAGATGCTCTTCGCAGTTACATTATTTCAACAGTTATGTTGTGGTTAAGTTTAAACCACCATAGCCATACTGGGTATATATGTAAAGTGAGGCATGATGTGTAATGTGGGAGATGTATCTTTGCAACCTTAACGATCAAATCTATTATTTATTTTCTCTCTCTCCACCATCGTCTCTATGAATGCACAAACCATAAATTCTTACAGTGCTTCCTTGTTTCCACCATGTCGTAATGGACATGAAGGTACTCCAAAAGATGGATAAAATAACCATTGTGGAGAAATTTTTCTATACACTAGTGTTAGTTTTGGAAAGGTAGGGTAATTAGATATTGAAGTAAGCTTATAGATAATGAGAATCGATCCCACAAAGAATAGTATGTTTGCTTTGTATTGTAATTTTTAGTTGCACTTTCTTTATCAAAGGAAATTCTTTCCAAAGTCCACTTGACAATTCTAGTTTTCTAGTATGGATAAGTGGGCATCAGTTGAGAAGAAAATTGTGACTACTTATTATTTGTGGTAAAGTTTTAATGTCCTTGAGTTTACGTCTCTCTTGCTTTAACCATTACTAATATTGTGAGTATTTGATTCTAAAAGAATGTGGATTGATGCCTGTTTCTAAAACTTTTTGATTCCTCAAGCGGATGTTGTGATGATTAAATCTCTCACTACCTTTTCTTAGGTTTGCTAAGGCACGTGCGGCGAGAAGGAAAATGGTAACAGCGAATTTACCTCTTGTAGCTTCAATGGCAAAGCGATTTCATGGGCAAGGCCTTTCACATGAGGAATTATGCCAGGTGGTGAATAAATCATTATTAATGTTCACATATATTTTTCTTTATTTATTTATTATTGTTCACAATGGAATTTTACATTGTGATTATTTGCAATGATGAGCCCCTTGGACTTTTAGTAGCTAAAGTAACCTCTAGTTTTGACAATCTTTTAGTTTCCTTTCATAAATTGTTTTATTAAATTTATTTGCTAACCAAATTTTATTACTTGTCTTTTGACTGGTTTCTTGAATTATAGAGATGATAGTGGACTTTGTTAGTGAATTGCACTTCTATGTTTGGCTTGCATTTACATTTCCAAACCAATGCCTACATTCATAATTTTATAGACATTGTCTAGCCATTGTGAACTAGTAATTCTTTTGACATAAGGTTCAATCATACCCATGGTTGATGATGCTGATTGAGTTTCTTCATAAAAGAATAGTGATGTAAATGTGTCCCATGCTAAAATTGTATGCTTTCCATGACATTATGTGCGAATACTTAAGAGTTGTCTTAGTTTTTTCTAGGTGCAAGCTCTTCAAAATGATAATGTTCTATTTACCGTTTTGTTGGAAAATATCATTATATGAATAGGAAATATCACATACGTGATTGGGCACACAAGACAAATCTCCTTGGGCACAAAGACAAATCTCCTTTGGAGGGGCACATTTATTTTATTTTACACAATCTAAGCCACTATTCATTCATAGTTTTAAGAAAATTGGAAAGGCATCCTTATTATTGAAATATATGATAATATACAAATACACACAAGGGATATAGAGGCCGAGAGAACAAAAGAAAGGATTGATTTCATTAATGATGTTGCGGTGTATCTCTCTCACCATATATCATATATTAGGTTTCACATTATATATTTATATCGCCTCTAAGTAGTTATGGTGTTTTAACTATCTAGCTCATAATTATAAAATTTAACATGACATTGGTCACAACTCACCAACATATAAAGTGTTATTAGAGTTAATTGAGTCAGTTTAACTTGATTGAGTCTAACTAATTTTTGATCAACACTAGTCCAAATTGGTCCCCGATTTGATCAACATTTGACTTTGTCTGACATAGCTGAGTCAATGTTTGATTTTGTTGAGTCATCAAATAATTAGTGACACAACCAAGTAAAACATGGCTCAGTCGAGTCTATGTCTATTGACATGGACATCTACCAATGGGGCCTAGTATGAAAAAAAAAAAAAACCTCGAAGTCTAGCTTGGTTTTAATGTTAATTCTTAAAGTCAACGTGACTTGAATTTAAATTCATTGACTTAAATATTAACATAAAAATTAAAGGTGAAAACCTTGTCTCGAATGATTTGGTGATGGAATTAGACCCATCGGACCTCAGACAAAGAAATTAGAATTTGGGTATACTTTTTGCTAAAATAAACTTAACCGATTTCAATAGATATGCAAAGTAGAACCCTGCAAACCCTGACTTCAGTGTATCCATTGTTACCAGATTAGATGGATTGATAGACCCTCTAAATCCTAGAGGATGACTTCAACTGGATGGACTTGGAGCCACTTATCCCATTGGAGGTGGATGAGTTAGGTGTTGGACCGTTATGGGCAACCCCTCAAGAGAGGATTACAACAAATTCAGAGGTTGAGCCAAATGACACTCCTAAGGATTCATCCCATGTTGATGAACCTGATGAGTCATGCGTGAACCTGATGAGTCATGCGTCATGACATATTATATACTCATTAGATTATAGTTTGATGATTTTTTGACGTTGGAGGCCATTTAAAGCGTCAATGTTTATATATTATGTCTCTGAACTTTAATTTTATCCATCTCAAAACTTATAGTTTATGTATCTCATTGTACTTTTCCCTATTTGCACCCTTATATGCAACATAAATCAACAAAATTGCATATTTGGTGTCAATTTTTTTAATTTACATTGATGCACATGAATATATATTTTATTAATTTAATTTATTTTACATTGGAAGTTCAAAATTTTAAAGCACAATAATTTTGTAAAGAAGTAATATAAGGTGACTGCAAATTTTGTTGATGTGATTCGTGAAGGCCCCATATGGGTCTACCTCCATCCACTAAGTTCCTTGGGTAACCAACAACGATGCTTGTTGGTTCTCTAGGATGGTATCCTAGTTACGTGCTGTGTCTTCAACTTCTCTTCATCTCCATATTCAGGTCTCTTCATCACTGCTCTATTAGGTTGTCTTCTTCCTCATTTTAATGACAGAATTCCAATAAACTCAATTACACATTCTTTCAACTTCATTATATTTACTATTACTTGATAAAGTTATTATTATGATGATCATATACTTTAGTATTAGGAATTAAATTGTAATAAAGTGACTTGAGACATTTAAGTTACATATCATAATTAATGTTAAGTCATAAATAGGTTGGGTTTTAAGTCACCTGACACGGGACATGGAGGACATAGAAATACGAGTGTCTGACATGATACACGACGACCTGGAAACAAGACATGGAGGATAGGGTTTATATATATATATTTAAAAAATTATATATATTAAAAAAAATAAAAATTACACATACAAAAATGAAATATAGATCTAAAGATTCAAATTTTGTTAGAAACTAGAACATTTACATGATACAAATTCAATCATACAACTAGTTACTAGTTACTACTTACTAATACTACAATAATGATCAAATGACAAACACACAAGAAATTAGAACCAGAAGCTGCAGCTTTCTCATTAAGTCATCAAAGTCAAAATGTATTACAATGTATGTAGATACTGAGTCACTCTTCTTTGCACTATTTAAAGAATCCAACAGAAACCTAACATCTCTCCATTCTTCTCATGTCTCAAGAAAAAATATATATATTAAAAAAATTGAAAATTACACATACAAAAATGAAATATAGACATAAAGATTCAAATTTTGTTAGAAACTAGAATATTTACATGATACAAATTCAATCATACAACTAGTTACTAATACTACATCAATAATGATCAAATGACAAAGCACACAAGAAATTAGAACCATAATCTGCAGCTTTCTCATAAAGTCATCAAAATCAAAATGTATTACAATGTACGTAGATACTGAGTCACTTTTCTTTGCACTATTTAAAGAATCCAACAGAGACCTAACATCTCTTCATTCTTCTCATGTCTCAAGAAAATCAGTTTGACATTCAAACAATGTACTAATGCTGATATCTGGCAAGCTAGTCAACCAATCAATAGCATCATCCTCTAATGATAAAACAGATAACTTCACGAGAAAATCCAAATGCTTGACCTGAATGCATCCCAATGGTCCCTTGCTGAGTTTGCATTATTTTCTTGGAATGTAGGCAAGTTGTCTATTTCGTTCTGAGGTATATCACGGGGAGCTCCAACAATGAATGAGAAGTTGAATGGCTTATAGTTATCATCCAACCAGTGCATGGCCATGTTTAGAGTACTAGAATGCCCTGAATCACTTTAAAATAAATATCTTATATCTTTAACACAATCACAACTTTGAGTACCTGGATTCTGTGATGCATGGGCTAGCTTGTTCAGTCTTCTTCGATAGAATCTTTCTTATTCAGCAAATCAAGGAACAATTCTTTGTGGAGAACTCCTTGTGGAGTATTTCTTTGTCAAGCTTTCTTTGTGAAGTTGATAGATGAGCCTTAAAGATAGAACTTTGATTCTTTACTCATCAAATGTCGTGAATATAAACTTCAAATTTTGGTAAATGGACCTTAACCTCGGCAACAGTGCCAAAATGTTACCACCCAAAATTGTACTTAAGTTATAAAGCCCTAATAACGAGTGTAATCTTAGAGGGAACTAAGAAGGGCTATCCACTGTCACCACAATAGCCCCCCCTCTCTTTTTAGGCTGACTCTCCTCTGGCACAGGGGTTTATCCCTAAGGCTAGGATTACTAAATCTGTGCTTGAAACCAATATTAATTTCAGATTTAGTAAAACAAAAAATGATTGATTTATATGTTATATTTTGGGTGGTTGAAAGAGTAGACTAGTGCCAAACATCCAATTAGGGCAAATTGAGTCTAAAGGTATTGAGAGGGTTCGATTTAGATGAGATGAAAAGGTATGATAATGCTGTTACAACATGCTTATATCACACAATGAGGGCTGTTTCCAGATTGCAGAAAATTACTTGGAGTGCCCTTCCAAAGATGCTCCTCTTTTACATAAGCATAACAACAAAGGGGTGTTTTTACCATAAACTAAAATCCGCCCTACCTTTCAGTGAAATGAAAACAGCAATAAGTCTAATTTAACAGTAAAAACAACACAAGATGAGGATAAAAAACATCTCAACTAAAGCTCTTATTTATTGGCAAATTTATCTCTTACATAAAACCCTTTGTTGCAGATTTAAGATGAATTTCCTGAAACAAGTAATCAACATGTATGGATGAAAAATGAAGAAGCTCACATCACAATATCCCTTAACTTTCTTTTCCTTGAAAAAATCTTCAAATACTAGCCCAACAGTTCTTTCCTCAAACTTTCAACAACCAAAACGTTGAGGGAGTTTCTTTTTAAGTAGAGATCTAGCTCTAAACCCTCAACAATAAAATAATAATAATAAACAATGTCTAGATCTAAGATCTCTCCTAAGAAGAATAAAAATATTATATCTCCTATCCACCTCAAAGACAAATCAAATACCAAACAATAAAATACTTGGACAAATGAATGGGTGTGCCACTTGTCCTCTCCTCATGCAAAACACCTCCTTAGGTTAGGATTGTTTGATAATGTAGAATGCTTCCTTGAGTTGTGTGCAACCTCCTTCTACGAAGCACTCATCAAGAAGGCCTCTCAAGTCGTGCCTGTTATCGCACGGTTTGTAGGAAGGGTTTAGGCAGCTTGAGTCAAGGCTTAAAACCGGCGTAACAGGAGCTTCCCCACCCACTGTCACCTCGATGGGGAGCTCTTTCTATTTAGGATGGCTAGTCCAAGGGAGACGTCCCTAAGCAATCTGGGTTAATGAAGGGCTAAAGGTTTAATGGACCAAGTCAAAGAAGTTCCCTTTCACAGATTACTGCCAAGATGAGATAGTCAAAAGAATTCTTCCACTGGATGGCACCTGTTTGCGAGACAAGACAAATGAACTAGAAAATGGGCTTGCAGTGGGTTAGTACTTCACAATATCAATGGCTATCCTCTAATATACATGTGAGCAATGATTGGACATAATTATTGACGAAGTCAATGATTATTAAACAAAGATAAATATCTTATATCACTTCTTCAATAAGTACACCAAAAGATAAGAGCATTAAATGTGCAAAATTAGATCCTTATCATATCAAAATGCTACAAATATCAAATCTGCTCATAGTAGATAGTGTTGCTGCGTCACCTATATTATTCTTTGCTAGAGTGTGGCGTCAGAAAGCATTAATTGATAGGTCAAAATGAGACAATGAGTGAAACGTTTTCTCAAAAAAGCTTGTAAATGCAATTAATAACTCAATGCCTATCAAAGGAGGTGAGAGAAGTCCTGGCGTTGCATGCCAAACAAGAGATCTAAAGGTGTGACGTCACCTACATAAAGTTCTTGAATGCTGTAAGCGTCTGACCTATCAACAAGTTATTTTGAGGGAAAAGAGAGCACAAAGTTTTATCAAAACAAGATTATAGATGTAATCAACAGCTCAAAACCTATCAAAAGGATGACAAAATGTCACAACATTGCAAATTAGAGCGGGGAGATCCAATGAGTTGTGGCGATCCATTATATAATTCCAGTTGTAGGTTCTGGGTTAGCTAGCCAAAGGTGGGCGTTTGTGCAATTCAACCAATGAAAAGTTGTAAAAACCTCTATGGCTATGATGAGAGATGACTAGGCCTTTCTTTCTATCCAAGCACAAGTTTAAAATCAGCAAAGCGTCATCTCATTAGGGTTAGTTCAAATCTAGCTAGGGTGGGCAGCTAGGTTAGTTAGGGTTTCAATTTGAGAAGTTTGAAAAAAGAGTTTAAAAGCATAGAACAAGCTCAAAAGGTTTATAGACTAGTGCCTTGGGTTAATGGAGTCAATTGAGGTGAGACTAATAGCTTGGAAGGCTTAAACTCAAGACAAGAGGATTAGGGTTTGTTGAATTGTTGCTGTGGCAAGGCCACCAAGCCAAAACCCTAAGGAGAAAAAGGCTTACCTAGGTGTAGCTAAAGGCTGGGCCAAAAGCTTTCTCTTCTTTCCTTGAGACTTCTTTGTAAAGCGACTGGCTTACAAGCACAAATCTAGAGAATTTGAAAGGTGTTGCTTCATACAAGGCTTTTCAAAACCCTAGGAAACCCTAGGTGTAAACTAAATTAGGCCCTAGGGCCTTCTTTCTTCAATTTGTGCTTAAAACTAACTCCAGAGATAGGAGGGAATCTAGTGTAGCTATGGCTGGGCTAGACTCCCTTCAATCAAATGGCTATAAGCTTTATTCCTTGGGGACATGAAGCCACAACCACTTGTGTGTTGGCTCCTAGGGTTTCAAGAATTAAGCTAACAACAACAAGGTAGCAATATATGCAAGATGTTAAATCAACTTAGCCATTCATTCAAAAAGTTTTGATGAAAGAACACTTACAAAATCATGAAAAGCATAATCCAATCCCTATTTGTAAACCTTCCAAGGAATAAAGCACCACTTGCCAAACAATGGTCCTCCAAAGTTAAGCCTCACTCCCAGAGAGAAGAAAAACCAAGACAAAGAGACTAGAAATGATATCTCTCTCCAGAGCAAGTTATGTTATGCTCAAAAAGAGGGAATAGCGCCCTCTATTTATATGATCATGACCTTTAAATTACAAAAATAGGTCAACAAAGCATTGAACAAGGTGACATTACGATATTCAACTATTTGTCACTTTTACATGCTAAAATGCCAAGAATGAGCTAATAATGGAGCCGTCCGGTGCTTGGGAGGCGTTATTGCCTGGGAGCCAAAATCATCATCTGCAACCCGGGCGTTGGCCCCTTGGGGCTCCACGCAACCCCTGGCGAGGTGTGCCAAAGCGGGCCAACACTTGCCTTCTGCTCGAGCGTCCAGCAGCCGGGTGGCGTCCAGTCTTCTAGGTCAGCGTCCCATGCGCAGGGAGTCCCCATAGGCTAGGTCTGCGCCAAAGGCGTCCTGATGAGAGTCCTTCTTCTCGTGCAAGGAATGCGTCACAACCGTCACCGCCTCGCCATCCCGGCAACCACACGGGTGGGCTCCTTTGACCATGGAGTCCGAGCTAATCATCTCCCCATGTGCACCCGATCCTCTGGTACCTGTCCGGGCATGGTCCTGCACATCAAAGAGACCGCCCTCGGGGCTCATGTGGGTCCCTGAACATCCCTTAGCAATGTAATCATATCTCATCACTAAATTAATCAAGCGTGTGCATGCAGAAATCCTTAACAGATTCATCCTAATGGCTCTAAGACATTACCGCGGACCCACTATACATTCAAGGTAAAACCAAAAGACCACCCTATTGGGCTAATATCCAAAATGGAGAGTTTCCTCAAAGGGATCATTCAAGCCATGTGTAGCCAATGTGGTGATATGGTTTAGGGATGTCAGTCACAGTAAGACCAAGGGATGGTGTTATCTATGGGTGCCTTGCTTCTTGGAAGCCATTTGTGCAGAGTCCATGGATGCATTTTTCCAAGCCCTTCTTGCCTTGTCTTTCTTTATTATTTGCATTTTTTACTACAAGCCTTGGCCGAAGAGGACAACGCCTTGGCTTGGTGGCGAAATTTGGCAATGATTACCCACTAGTATCTTAGCGAAATGAGAGAATTTTCGTGATGAGACCCCATTTCTTTGGCCCATGCAACCAAAGGTCCGCGCCTAGTTTGGTGACGAGGATAATGGCAATGTAGCCGCTAAATACTTATGAACATAATGGGCCATTCATTGATAGAGACCTCTCCATCCCTCGCAGTTAGGTCTTGCATTTATTTATTTCATTTTCTTAGGGTCCCTTAGTTTCTTATGAGAGGCTTTATTGCCTTCTCGGGGATCCCTAGGCGAAGCATCTCTAGGTTTTGATTTTCCTATGGCTTTTATCTTTTTACAATTTGCTTTTACCCTCTGGGCCTTTAGCCTTCTTCCCTAGAGACAAGATGTACCACGGAAGGTCATCCTAATGGCGGAACTAGGGGAATGGGATGGATGGCCGGGGTATAGATGAAAAAGTGATAAAAAGTGGTGGGAGCGGAACGATGGCTATGCAAATATGGTGGCTAGCAAAACCCATGAATACCCAGAAGCACTAAGTTGCCCCATCAATCCCACCAACAATGGTCAAGAGGAAGGAGTTGAGTGTAAGATCAAGCGGAGTCATCCGAAATGAAAGAGGAACAATGCATACATAGAAGGTTATAATGATCAAATATGAAGCATACCATGATACCTGGGACCAATTACCTCATGGAGCAAAGAGTCCTCTCGATGCAAGCCCAGACCGGTAATGATGGGTGATGCTTCTTGGCAGGAAAAATTTGAAGAAAGAAAAGATGGTTCCCCTCCAGTCTGTATCAGTAGCTCTGATTCTCGGTACTCCATAGGACAAAGCTGGCTGAGAAGAAGAAAGATGGGCCCTCCAGGGCCATGCTCAAGTCGCTCCTGTTCTCGGTACTCCATGTCTAGGACCATGTGGGCCTCGAGACATGATCTCCTAGTTATCCCTAGATATCGGGGATAACAGTGCCAAGATACAAGGTTCAAGGGAGCACTCTTCTAGATAAGGGAGTCAACCACCTCAAGATGCTAAAATCATGCCAAAAATATCAAAATGGACTAGATCACTCCTCCCAATGAGCTAATGAACCCCCTAAAAAGTGGATCTCATAGATGAATGTGCAATAAAGGCCTATTGGTTGTTAAATCAACCTCCTCAGGATGGGATAACCTCAAACTATGTGCCAAGAATGTGGATCCATGTGAATAACCACCAAATCTCCTCCAACAAGGTCAAAAGGTGGAGTGCTCTATGGAAATGTGCACAATAGGTGGAGTGCTTCTCAAATTAAGCATGAAGACCTCAAACCATGTGCCAAGTCATCCTTGGAACCCCTTAGGTAATGGGCATCCCTCTCAAAATGTGTGCTAGGACACTTGTGAATGCAACTAAATGTCAAATCAGCAATAAATATGCAAAGCACTCCTCAAATATGAATGAATGGTGGTCAAAGGAGTCTCCTCTCCTCAAGAACTCTACCATTCAAGCTTCTCCATCCATGCAATGTGGCGATGTGATATCAAATGCTGGCCAAATGCAAGGTGCTCATCCAAACCCATGTTCTAGTGACGTGGGATGCCTCCAAATATGTGATTGTGTCTAGGGATATGTGAGAAGTCCCCTCAAATGAAACAAACATGCATGAAATTGTTTGAGTGAAGGCTCCAAAAGGTAAAAATAAGCCACATGTGCCATTATGCCTCCAAATATGATACTCAATGAGAAAATAGACATCAAAAGATGGAACCAATGGCTACCAAACCAAAAATCCTCCAAAAGGAAACCCACTGAATAGGGTCTTCACTCATGGTACAAATCCTCATGCATCATGCATGGTACCACTGTGCAAAGAAATAGACTATTCCCACTTGGATTTAGGTGAAATTTACTTTGCAGGTTTCATGAGGGCCAAGGACTAACCTTCTTTGAGGTAACAATTGATGATATGCAAGACATTGTTTTAAAACTTTAGACTTGAATTGTGATTTGGAAATTTAATTATCACTACCATTTTGTTTTAGTGAGTGTTATCGCACAATTTGTACTTGCCCAAAAGCCCAAGGCAAGTGGATACAAAATTGGCATAACTGGGAATGACCTATCACTGTCACCTTAATAGGAAATCCCTTTCTATTTAGGAGTATGTTGCAGTACCCCAGGGGAGACGTCCCCAATGACCTGGGGGTTTGAGAAGGCTAAGGCAAATGACACAATAAAATCCTTCCCCTGTCACAGATCACTCAAGATAAAAGGTTCTTTAAGTCTTATTGAAGATGAAGCAAATAAGTAATATTGTGTGCCTGCCCAGAACAAGACAACAAGGCAAAAAGGGGCACTTTCCAAGTACCAAAATGATGTTAGTGCTTCATAAGACAATGGACTCTTAAGAAATGTACTAGCTGATATAAAATTGCAGCAGTGTAACAGTTTATAACAGCAATAAGAAATTTGCAAAATGCTTGAATAAAGACTTGAAATAATAGCTTTAACTAGGCAACTTGATAATAAATAGTCACAAGCAGTTTTAGCAACATCTAGCTAGCATAACATGTCACTTTTAGGGTTAATTTGCTGCTGTCAGATGGCTGTAGCAATCTTTTGCAACAACAACAAGTAGGTTAATGATTTAGGCTAATCTAAGGTTAGTAGAAGTTAGTAGGTGTTCAAGAGAAGAGGTTCTGAAATTTGTTTGATCAATCAACACTTGTAAATGGTAGACTAGTGCTTTTGTAGGGTAATGGAGTCAATGATGGCAGCAACAAGTCTTAGAGGAAAATAGCAATGATAATGTTTAGTCAAAGGGGATGGAGAGGATGAGAGAGGTGTTGGTAGCCCAAGGCCCCAAAATCCCAACTCCTAGAGATAATTGCTAGGAAGTAACAAAAGTTAGGCCCTAGCGATTTCTCTTTTCCTTAGACAAATTGAAATAAAACATGCAATGGGCAAGGAAGTAGGGTTACTAGAGTGCTACAATGGTAGAGCTCTAGTATCTATTTCTAGATAGGTGCCTTTCAAAAAAAATTAGCAAGTGGAAGACTATAGAGAAAAAGATAGTAACATATGTCTTTCTCCTAGGGTTTCAAGCAAGCAATTTCATAATCTTAGACATGAAACAAGTAAATTAACCATAAACATTCATTCACAATAAAGAAATGCAGATTTTCCACTTACTTCACCAAGAATAATCAAGCATAAACCCTAGTTGAAGATCCTCCACATGAAAATTTGCCAAAATACACCAAGAATTGCCTCCAAGAAGTGTGCACCACTAGATTTYAGCTAATAACCCTTAAAGAGGGCCGAATTTCAGACCACCACTTGTGTGATGAGTGAATGATGAAAAAAATGAGAGTTTTATCTCTCTATTTATATAATAATTATGACCTTTAATTAATTTTAGGTCATCAAAAGGCAGACATGGCCAAATTACATGAAAAATCCAGTTTTTACACAAATTAAAATAATTAAACCCTAAAATCATCTTTAGAGGTGACGTCATGCCCTTCTATGGTGACGTTGAGCCTCCTGGGTGAAACGTTGGGCCTCATTTGCAAATCGTTAGGCCTTCCAAGTCCCTAGATGATGCCACACCTGCCAATTAGCACACAATTGCCTCCAAAATGCCAATCCTGGCGTTGGGTGATGTCTAGGGTCACAATGGTGATGTCATGGCCTCCCAAGGCCAACGTCTAGGTGGAAGAGAAAGACCCCCCTGGGTCCAGGTCTGCCAAAGTGTCTCCAGTGAAATGCCCTTCCTTTTCCCTGGTGCAAGTCTCTGACATCTCTCTGCCCTTGGCTGGGATCACAACATCCTTCTAAGGGCTTTCAGCTCCATGGAGGTTCGAGCTAATCATCTCCCCATATGTACCTGTCCACCGATGCATGGTCCTGCAACAACAACAAGTACGCCCTCCATGGGCTCATAAGTCACATGGATCATAGCAATGTCAATCACATCCAATAATCAAATTACCCAAACATGTGCATCAAACCCCCTTTTACCCAGACAAATCCTCAAAGACATTATGCAGTTTAACAATTCAGGTTTGGAGAGGGTCTCAAGATGTCCTATTGGGCTAATCCTCCTCAAGTTTGGGTGTTTCCCAGGTGAGAGCCAATCTAGGTCATCTAATTGTGTGAAATGGTGTAGAGGAAGTGTTTGGGCAGAGGGTGTAGTGATAACAGGGAAATGTAGGTCTTGCCCGTGGGTGCCTTTGTAGAGGGCGAGCTGCACCTTATCATGGATGCCATTGTTTCCTAGCCCATTCAATGCCTTTTATTCTTAGTCTTATTGCTTTTTCTTTTCAAGGGAAAAGCTGGGGGACATTGTCTTGGCATGGTGAACAAAGGTGACAACGTTACCCACAAGCACTTCACGGAAATGAGAAGGCTGGCTCGTGATGAGACCCCCTTTCTCTTGGCTATGCCACCAAGAGCCACTACCCTAGTTTGGTGATCAGATAGATGGTAGTGTCATACCGCTACATGCCCATGGACGTAACAGGCCAACTCATGATGAGACCTCCCATCCACCAACTAGACCTTGAGTTTTATTTTATTTTATGGGTCCCTTTTTCTTACTGAGAAGCCTTTTATTGCTTTCTCGGGAATCCTTGGGCGAAGCATCTCAAAGGTTTTATTTTGGCTTTTAACTCTTGCCAGCTACTTTTACCCTCTGGGCCTTTAGCCCCTTCTTCCCACAAGGCAAGGTACAACCCTTCCTAGTGTCGAAAACCCAATGCCCGAACCAAGGTAGGGGAAGATGAGAGGGATAATGATGAAAAATGGTAAGTATGGAAGGAATGGACGATGACCTTTCATATACCCACCCAGTGGCAACTCATCCTAAAGGGAACCAGCTTACTAGGGCATTCTGTCACCCCCCCGGGCCCCAGGTATGAACAAGTTAAAGAGCATAATTTCCAAGCAAACGTTATGAAATAAAGGAGAGTTCAGTGCAACATATTCAAATGCTTTGAAAATAAGAGTGACACATACCATGATACCTTGACTCATTACCTCATGGAGAAAGACCCACTTCTACTTCAAGACCAGGCAGGTGGGATGGATGCTGCTGCTGTTGATAGATGGGATGCACTGAAGAAAAGATGGGCCCTCTGAGGCCAAGCTCAAGTTGTCTGGCTCTCGGTACTCCATGTCTAGGACCTGTGGGCCTCGAGACATAATATCCTTAGTTATCCCTAGGATAGGGGATAACAATGAGCATTGGGCCCATGGAGCTTGGAAGGGCCTATTGATTAATTTAGTTCATTTCAAGCACAAAGGTAAGGGTTTCCTTAATATGAAATATGGAGCAAGATATCTAAATGAAGTTTTAACTAGAAGCCCTTGGTTTTTCAAGAACCATGGGATTTTTATGCAAAGGTAGTGTACAATCTTCTATCAAACTTGAAAATGAGGTCCATTTAATTTCCTGTTATGGGGTTCTCTTGTTTGCTAGCTGAAGTCAATGTGCAAGAAATGCTAGTTAAGGTGGTTTTAAGTTCTAGAGCTGTTACAACAAAATCTAGCACTCCCATATGATGTAAAGTACCAAGCATCAAGGAGCTAGTCTTGTGCAACTCAGGAAGGCTACCCACTATCACCAAAGTAGCTCTTCGTCTCACTTTTGGTTGGCTCTTCTCCGACTCAGGGGGGGCTTTCCTAAGGATAGGATTGCTAATGCTACAGAGTGGAGGAACAAGGTGATGTTTTGAAGAGTTAGCCTAAGAAAAATGAGTGGTAGTAGTATAAGTGGAAGAATGAATGGTGTTAGCATGAAAGATGAAGGAAAACCCGAAGATCAAGTGCCTAATCACACCTTGGACAAATGGAATCAAGGAAGTATGGATCAAAGAGGGCAAGTGGAGGAAGATGTGAGGCAATAAGGTCTGCTATGCATACCACAAATAAGTCTTAACATGCTGAAATTTATAGCAGAAAATTACCTTGGAAGGCTAAAGGTGCCATTCTTAAGCATTATTATGAAAGTGAGGTCATGTTAATCTAGAAAAAAATGGGTTTATTAGATGCAAGGTTATCACAACAACAATAGGAATAAGAGGGAAAACATCCTCTCATTACTCTATCCAAATGAAGCATGGTTCATTGCAGGGCATTCATAACATGCTAGAAAGGTTTCCTAAAACAAAAAATCAACATATGAAAAATAAATTGCACAATGAAAGCCTCACATAAAGATGATATTATACCTCTAATCCTCCATCAAGCTCCAAGCATATGATTTACAAAGGAAGTCCAAGGGGAGAGCTCCTCAATCTCCCAAAGTCTCAACAATCCTTACAAGGGAGAGAAATCTCCTCTTTATAGAGGGAGTCTCTTCTCTTATACAATAAACAAGTATTATTTAATAACTAACTCCATGGAAAATCAAAGAAATAATATAATAATAAAGTGGTTAGATCCCTCCTCAATCCATGGTTGACCATGTCACAATATTTGGACACAAGCCTCACCAAGAGAACTCACCCTTATCCAAAAATAGAAGAATAATACAATGAATATCTCCAAGAGAGGGCTACTACCAAAAATAGGCACGATGATCAAGTCAACATGCAAGAGGTCTAGATAGAATTTGCCCTCCAAGAATGGATGCATGAAAAATATAATAACACAATATTCAACCTAGGAGGATGTGCTCAAGGGTCCACCTAGAAAAGCTCACAATGTGCTTCCTCCAAGGTGCATGAGAGATAAAACAATAAAATAATCCTCTTCTAGGAGAATGCTCTATAACTAATCTCCAAAAATAGCAAGTTGTCCACAAAATGAATGTAACCAATCCACATGTGTGAATCCCAAGGAAACCAACTCCATGGATGAATGTGCAAGATGCCAAGTAGATGGAGCGCTCCACAAGAAAGGAAGTAGTCAAACCTCAAAATAGAAAGTGGACCATCTACACAAGTGCGTCCTTAAAGTAATGCTCCAATAACATAAATAAGGTTGAGCAAGAGTATGCAATGTGTCACGTGTGCCCCCCCACATATGCCACATGCCTCTTAATAAAATCCTCCATAACCACCTCAAATAAAATAATATATGTGCCAAGTCAAAGAGGTGAGGGCGCTCTCCAATGAAGGTCAAATGATGCCAAGTGTCGCTGAAATATCCATGTAATAAAGATGAGAGAGCACCTAGGAGAGGTATGCCCTAGAAAACTATGCCATGTAACTACCTCAACCACCCAACAAATAATAAAATATCTCCATCTGAAGTGCACCATAGGAATAAGTGCGAAAGAAGGTTAGACCTCATCAATGCTCATACCAAAACCATGTGTTTTTTCCCAATACCATCAACTGATTTCCCCAAACCATGTGCACAATAGAAAGTGTGACCTAGAGAAGTGTGTCGACCTCTCCAACAATAAAATAATAATAAAATAACCACGTATGCCTTGGAAATTGTGCCTAAGAGGGAAATGCTCCATCAAAACCATAAATCTTCTCCAAATAAACCCATCCAAGTGTGAACAACTAGCAAGTGAAGTAGGGCGCTCAAGCTATTAACCTCCAATAAAATAAAAGGGATTAAATTAACAATTAAATGGTTAAATCAATCTCAACATGTGTGCACAAAGGTTAATGCTCAAAGAAAACCACAATCCAACCTCCCAATAGTCACCAATTGATTAAATCAACATGAACATGTGTGCCAATAGGGGGTGGTCCACTCCAACAAGTGTTGTACCATGAAAATAAGTTATATCTCCTAGCAAAGACCACCATGATAACAACACACTGACAAAATAGAAGCTCCACCTAGGTTTCAACCTAGGGTGTGTTATAGCGCAAGTCGTAGGTTGGGCAAAGCCCAACCCAACCACGAAACAAGTGCTACAACTATGGGAATCCTACACCCAATGTCACCTCGATGTAGGTCTCGCACTTCAAGGGTGACTAGGTCACTCTAGGGAGGCGATCTTAGTGACCCTAAGGGGATTGAAACAGAGATGGAGGGAAGTGGTAAAGAAGCCCCTAGAGGTCAATTCTAGATGGAAAGAAAGGTAGGGAGAGATGCCTTGCAAGTTAAGTAATGACTGCCCCACACGTATAGTGCTTTTCTAGATGAGTGTACCTGCCTGAGACACAAGGAAAGGCACTTTGCAACAATATATGTTAGTTGGATCAGCAAGTTAAGCTTGCTGTCCCTAATTTGCAGCAGTAGATAACAGTATATATCAACAAATAAATGATACTAGAAGCTGCTCAATAAGTGCTAGATATCAAGTAGAAAATACAAGAGAAAGACTACCTAAACTCAAGATGGAAAACCAAAATTCTAGCACAAAAGATAAGGCTGTTGTAAACACTTGTCTGCAGCAAATTATATCAGCCTTATGGCTGTAACATTCAATGTATTACAGCAAGAAAATCAGCCACTGGAATCCTCTCAAAAGTTTCCAAAAAGTGCACTAGGACAAGTAGAGTAAGTGTGCAAACTGTGAGCAAAAACGAATGGTTGAATAAAGAGTTATTTAAGCAAGTAAGTTAGGGTTTCTGCAGCCCTAATGGCTGAAGATGCAATTTTGTAACAATAGCAATAAGTAGCCCCTAAATGGGGACGCCCTAGTGGCTGTGAGGTGCCCAAGGCACAAGGAAAACAATCCACTTTGCAAGAAGTAAAAATGATCAAAAATCACGTTTACCAATGCAATATTTTATATCTCCAATGCAACAAATCAATGACTAGTGCCTTTACTATTGGGTTAATGGAGTCACAAGGAGCTTAGAGAAGCTACCTCCTTGAGGGTGTAAGCCCTTTTACTTCCCAAGGAAAGTTTCTCTAAGCTAGGGTTTAAGCTAAGAGGGTGTATGCCCTTATACTTCTCTTAGCAAACCCTTAATCAATGCGATGAAGAAAGCAAAAATGATGAAGACTATGGTGGGGATATATGCCCTTATATTTCCCACCTAGCTCCTAGCATAACACTACTTGACTTGAATAAAATGATAGCAAGAGAGTAAAAAGACCATACCAAGATCAAGAGAAATGCTAAGACAATTCACCACAAGAGCTAGAAAGCATCATCCAAAGCTAGCGCTAGGCCTTCCTCCATCAACCATTCATAAAAATAGCCATAAAACAAGTGCACAAGAGCTAAAAGAGCTAAGGAGGCCAAAAATTTCAGACTAAAGCCTCTCACAAGTGGAGGGCTATGATTCAAAATGAGATCTTATGATCTCTATTTATACAAAAATTAGCCAACATGGCTTGTCCACAAAATAAGGAGTAAAACACAAGATTAGGGGTCAACAACCCTAATCTTGCCCCCTTAACACAATAATATTAAACAATTCACTTAAAATTTCACCTTTTGCACAAATTAAACCCTAATCTAGGATGACATCACCCCTTTAGGGGACGTTTTTTCACTTTGAGGAGTTCGTTGGTGTTGGAGAAGCATGGAAGGGCCTCCCAAGGCCATGTGTCATGCATCTAAGAGATCTCATCATGGTGAAAACCCTCTTCTCCTCAAAACGTCCAAGTGCAAATGAGTGGCACCTCACCACCAAGCCCTACTCCCCAATATCATGATGTCGTGCTCAAAAGTGGGACGTTTTGCCCCTCCTGGGAAAATCGTTTGGCAAGCAATGGGTGGGATAGGTCATCCAAGTCATCATCAAGGTCGTCCAAGTCAATTCTCTCTCATCTGGCATGTGGCCCCTTCACATCCAACCTGTGGGCTTGTAGCCCCATGGAGGCCCAAGCTAGGCTTGTTCTCCCAAAACTGTCCACCAGTTAGGTCCATAATACTGACTTGTACCTCATGGAGCAAGGCCCACTGCCTTCTCGAAGCCAATTGGTGTGGTGGATGCCATCTGTAAACCTAGGACCATTTGTGGTGGTGAGTGGATTTTCCATCTGTGCAAAGGGTGCTGCTGGTCATGTAGTCTCTCGACACTCCATATCTGCAACCTGAGGGCCTCGAGACGTCATCTCCTTAGTTATCCACAAAATGGGGATAACAAGGCGCATTGCCAAAGGACTATAACATGATTAATGCCTCATCAAACCTTAGGAAAAGGCTTGATCACCAAAGATGGATGTAGTAGCCCCCCACTCTAACTCAAACTTAGGAAAAAGTATATCCACAAGGGTACTAACATCATCAAACACATTCCACCTAGGTGATGTCTAGCAAATGTTACAATGTCAAGTCTTATCACCTAGGGAAATACCACCAAGGCAAAGTGCACTACCACAACACATCCATCTAATCACATCAACATCATAAGATAAGGGAACAATAGAAATTCTAACCCATCCGATCATCAAGTATGTCCCCACCACACATCAACATAAGAGGACCATGTAGAACACCCCTCCTAGTGACAAACCAACATCTACACATCTACACATCTAGTCACTAGGAAAGTCCAACAACGTCATGAAACATTGACCTCCTAACATCATTATCTAACCCCTTGGGGAGGCTAGAACCATCATCCATGAACAAGATGTAGCACACCCAGGATAAACATATAGACCAAAACCACATCATAACGAGATAGCATGCTCCATAACCATCAAGTATGCAAACAAGGGGTGATCAACAAGGCAAGCAGATGTGAGAAGACCACCAAACCAACAAGCATAATCATTCAACCAAGGAGAAGTGAGACTGTCCCAATCCAAATATCTCCATCAAATGATCCAATGCCGTGAAGATGAATCACCCCAAGTTGGTCCAACGCTTAAAGGTACTGGAAACAAATCCCGCCAATGTGATGAAAATCACAATGTGGAACCTCATACAGTATGAAGTGTAACAAGAGCAATTATAGTTGGATCCATAAACAATTTGGGAAAAATGAGGTTGGATGTTAAGCAAAGTGACATAACTTAGACTCAACATTGACTTGGCAAATTCAAAATGGGAAGTCCACTTGACAACTCAAAGAAATCAACATATTAAATTCAAAATATTCACAACTAATACATTCATAGATTATCCATTTCATGACAAGTCTACAAGAAGCTAAATTGTAAAGCATAAAGTGACCTTATGTAACTGATAAATGCTCAAATGACAATGTACATGTAGACTCAAAATAGCCCTAATCATAACATTAAATAAGTACTATAATTTGTGTTATGGTTGTGCTAATTCCACAAAGGTACTCCCATTATGGATCAAATTGGAATCAAACTATCAATTTGCATGCAATTGCAAAAGTTTGTGCACTGTTTATAAAGACTCACTCTCAGACAAAGGAGACAAAAAACTATTTATAGAGCCAAATTGAAGTGCCCGAGGAAGGAATTGCCTATCTCAAATGCCTAAATGGAGAGCTTGGAGTAATAAATGACCCATATTGCCTAGATGTTGTAAACTTTGATAGCAGCCATCTTGGCACTATAGAGGGGTAATCCTCAAAGAAGCCCCGTGAGCCATTTCAATTTGAAATCGAGCAATGAATTTGGGATTCTCTCTCTGAGTGGTGACCGGTCTAGAAACTCTACCCTATGACAATTGGAGGGACGCTCCACAACTCAATGACTGGCTGAGGAAACTAGATTCCTATTATGAGGTGCAACAATATGTAGATAAAGACAAGGTTGTGTTTTTAAAATTGTATATGTGTGGAGAAGATTTGCTCTGGTGGAAGAACTTGTGTGAGTGTAGATAAAAAATTGACACCACTCAAGCTATGACATGGGATGACTTCAAAATTGTTGTAAAAAGAAATTTTATCTCATCAACGAATGGAAGGAGAAACAACAGTATTCGCAGTACTTGAGAAAGAGGTCAAACCAATTGGTGGATGCCTACATTCAAGAATTCAACCTCTATACCATTAGTCTCAAAGTCATGGGTGAAAAGGCAAAGTCAGTTATCAAGTTTATTGGTGTATTTATCACCCCAATTAAAAAGGAGCTTGAGTTGTTCGACATCCATACTCTAGAAGAGCTTATAACAAGGCATAATTAGTAGAGGTGAAGAACAGTTGGAGGAAGCCAAATAACATTGATGGTGCTAATTTCTCTCAAGGGAAGAAGACTGCAGTTAAGGATGGCATGTTGAAGAAGTCGTTTAGTGGGTCTGTGCAGTACTAGATTGCCAAAGAAAGGATAGAGCGTTGCATTTGAAAAGAAAGTTCCCTTCTACAATTATTTTAAACAAAGAGGACATTCCAAAGAAAAATGTTGGAGACTACATCTAGAGAAGTGCGAAAAATATTCATAGACAAAGCAAGGAGAAAAAGGGATATCAATGTTTGACTCCATGATTGAAGGCATTTCCTTGATGTTAGCTTTCCATTGTAGTCACTCATGTTAAATTTTGAGCTTGATTTCTTATGCAGATTATTTCTTTATTTTCTTCAACACTTTGATTCCAACTTAATACAATTCAACAATATAGAATCATAATTGAATAACAATAATCATGTAGATACGTAAGCATGCACATCAACAACACATATACCCTGGGGAAACCCTGTACAAGGAGAAAACCCCCAGCAAATGATATTCCTTTATTGCATTAATAATGTAAGATCACTTAAAAATATCCACCATGAATACTATGCTCTTAAAAAACTTGCCAAGTTGACTCCGACCTGACAGAGAACTAAGAGACCTTGCTGATATAGATGTATCCGAGTTGCTTTCAAAGACTGAGATATATCAACTCTGATATGGGCTGTTGAAGCTGCCTCTAATTTACTGATATGCACCTCTGATATGTTGCCTCTAAAGCACTGAAGTGCACCTCTGATATGCTGCCTCTACAACACTGTTATGCGCCTCAATATGCTGCCTCTATATGCTGATATACAACACTGATGTGCTGCCTCTGTATGCTGTCCTACACAACACTGATGTGCTTCCTTTATATGGTGTCCTACACAACAATGTTTGCTGCCTCTATATGCGTCTCTATATGCTGATATACAACACTGATGTGCTCCTTTGATATGCCGCCTCTATCTCACTGATATGCGCCTCTATATGCTTCACCCTTAACTTGCATATAAACTGTGTGGAAGAGAGGGGTTGACCTCTGCTTATAAAGGAATGTAGGAGAAGTGGAGAGGGCTTGAAATAGAGGTGTGAAAGCATGCTTGACTTAACTCAACATTACACTTTAGTTCAAAAATAGAACTAGACTTGAGACTTTGGTTATAACTCAACATTACACTTTAGTTCGAAAATAGAACTAGACTTGAGACTTCAGTTACAACTCAACATTACACTTTAGTTCGAAAATAGAACTAGACTTGAGACTTCAGTTACAACTCAACATTACACTTTAGTTCGAAAATAGTACTAGACTTGAGACTTTAGTTACAACTCAACATTACACTTTAGTTCGAAAATAGAACTAGACTTGAGACTTCAGTTACAACTCGACTCTTTACAAGGAAATTCGAATTTCTCTTCATGGTGGATAATGTTACACGTGCCAACGCACTAGATCAATACATTTATATCATTTGCAATATTAGGAATATCGTTTGTTTCTAGCTCATATGAATTTTTTATTCAACCTAACTTTTGTTAGATGCCTTGACTTTTGCTCATGGCTCACAAGGATTGACTAGGCTCATAGAGGTTGTACGTTCCCCCTGACTTTTGCACTAATCTGTCTATGCTCACAGAGGTTGTACGTTCCCCCTGACTTTTGCACTAGACTGTCTATGCTCACAGAGGTTGTACGTTCCCCCTGGCTTTTGCATTAGACTTACATAGCATCTCATTCGTTCTGACTTTTGGTTTGACTCACAGAGGTTGTACGTTCCCCCTGGCTTTTGTCAATACCTCACAAGACTTGTTGATTCTCCAAATCTCCCTGGCTAGCCTCAGGGTGGCCCATATGGCCTCTCATTGGAGAATGACTGTCGATGCTGCCAAATTTAACAACTCAAAGTGTGAGAAGCTATTCTCCATTAAGATCCACATTAAGAAGGAGCTTCTTAGTGGCATCTAGGGGGATTTAATCTTAGAATTGGTAGTCAAGAAGCATATCTTGCTCATGGTTGTTGGTTTAGAACCTTACTCCTTGGGTTGACTTAAGAGGAACAAGGATTTGTTTGTCTAGGGCAAATGTTAGGATAAGTTTGCCACCTTCTAATTATATCGACGAAGTAGAGTTCGATGTAATGCCTTTGGATGTGTGTGGAGTAATTTTTGTCAATCCATACTTGTAGGATTGAGATTTTATCCATTAATGGCGCAAGAAACAATGCAAGCTAGTTCAATATAGGTGAACTTATTTCATGACAATGCAAAAATATCCAATACTCTGAGCATTTATTTTAGTCGTTGAATCCTAGAGACTTCTCAAGGCCTTTAGGACAATTTGTGTTGCTCATTTTGTGTCCAAAGAAGGGAGAGAAAATTAAAATTACTCTTTTCAATCAACATCAAAAAGCTGAGGACTCGTTGTGCTAAGCTTCAATGCAATAAGAAAAGTCACGTAAGCAAAAGCAGTTTGACAATTTACTACATCTCTATTCAAAATTATATTGGTAAACTTGGGGAATGCCTCCTAGCCACACAATCGAACACAACTTTATTGTTAGAGAGTGAAGAAATAAAGAGGCAGATCCAATAATTGCTGGATAGAAGGCACATCCACTGTGGCTAGTTACCATGTGGATCAACCATCATGTTGGTTCCAAGGAAAGATGGCACATGGAGAATGTGTATGGATTATCAAGCATGAACAATGAGGTGTGAGGTTTACCATGAGTTAAGTTAACAGTGTTGCAAGTTGGATTGATGGTATTGATTACTGCCAAGAAACTCATGGCACATGGGTATAGTAACTCACGGTATTGTGAATCATGAATAGACTAATACCTTGATTGTAGAAAATCTTTGTAGACTGTTGTGGAAAATACAAAAAATGTGGAAATTTGTGATAGGAATTCAAGCAATAATGGGATTATCTACATGTTGATGGCCTAAAAAAACGAAAGAGGGGCATCAACATGTTCATGGATCACTTGAACACTCTGGAGATGGTAGTTCAAGGAGAATTCTGGGTAGGAAAGTCCCCGAAGAGGTCAAAATTTTAGAACTTTGAAAAGTTGTAATATTTAGGCTCCAATACAATTGATATAAGGTGAATAACAATGTGAAATACTCACGTGCAAGAAAACAAACCAAGAGATCAAGTATGCAAAGCACAGAGGAGATTGTTGAAATGTATGCACTGTAATTTGCTATGTTGCATTGGTTTTCGGGATGGGGGAACGACGGGGACGGGGTACGCGTCCCCGGGATGGCTAGAGCGCACCCCCAAATTTTTCAGGGGAAGGCGGGTTGGGGACGACAATAATTAATATATATATATATATTAAAAAATATTAAAATTCACCATAAACATTTGTAGTTGCTTCAAGCTTGTAAGCATAACAAGTTATACTATACAATATTATGCATAGCCCTTACACTTGCCAATACTGAAAAAGCTCGAGCAATTTAAAAAAGGGCAGAGTGACATTTCGTTATTGGTTGCTAGACAAGAGCAAAATACAGTTTAGCTTTAGAAAACCTAAGTGAGAAATGTCTCTATAGCAGTTTTTCTTACTCATATTTCTTGTTAATGATAATTATGTTAAAACATAAAAGGCATTCCCTTCTCAATAGGTTTTGTAGATTTTTATGGTTGTGTTAAAAACCACTATAAAACACTTTGGTTTTGTAAAGAGATTAGATTCATATTTCAGATTAACAAGGTGATTGAGGAGAAATTTATTCAAACATTTAGTACCCAATTGAAGTCAAGTCACTACTATCTGATTGTTTTCACAATGCTTGAGGTTGGAATGGTGGAAGCACTATAATTGAATGACTCTTGGAAACCCATGTACAATATGTAAAAGCTAAGATGACCAGAAAAATGAGAAGAACAAGAGCAGTAACCATAAGGATCAACCCTTTGACATGTTACATTTGTTGTTTTTTTGACATGGAAACTTTGCTTGTTGTAGCCTTGTTGCTGAAAATACAATATTTAAATCACCAAAAACCCAAATCAAAACCCATCATACAAAACCCATGTTTTGAGCTACAACTTTTACAACAGATTTATATTCAATGCAATACAAAAATAATGGATGGGAAAAATTATCTTATTGTCCAATCATCAATTTCCATGATTTTCAAGACTGAAGATATATGCCCAGAATATCCTCAAAATCGGCCCAAAAAAACCCTGAAATCTGCCTAGAACATCCTCAAAATCTGTCTGGAACATCCCTGAAATCTGTCCGGAACGTCTTGTGGACGGCCAACAAGTCCCCAAGTCCCCAATGGAGTCCCCAGCAATTTGGGTAAGTTTCCTAAGGGTCCCCAAGTCCCCGGAACGTGGGAACAGCGGGTACGCGGTTTTTTTTGGGGGGGGACGGGTCCCTGTGCAACATAGATAATTTGTAAACTCTACATTCATGATGTATTTATAAAAGTACATAGAGTCCAAAAAAAGAATGGAATCAATTAATGGAGTGATTGATAGAGAATTTAGTGGGGTGATAGATGGAGTGATGAGTGGAGCAATTAGTGGGTGTTTGTCTTCTTTACTTAGGAGTTACAATTAGAAGTTTGCAGTTACAGTATGGTAGGTGAGATTCATGCTTATCTCCTATAATACAAATAATATATTGCTGACTAATTTTACATGTGCTTTACATTAAGTTTCTAAATTTCTATATGATCATAAGCCTGTCCAGTTTCTATCAGAAATTGCATACAACAATAGCAAAAAATTTACATCAATAATTAAGAGAGAGAACCATTGGATGCAATGCTTCATTTTCCTGAAAGTCTTTTATGTGGGTACATGGAGGGAATCATTGTTCACTTCATAATCCCATAATTAGAATAATATAATGTCTAATCTAAAATAAAGTCATAATAATTGACTTTATTGCAGAGCGTACCATCTAACTTAAGTTTGCTGAAGTACCTAGATAATACTATTAAATAAATATACTTTATCACCTTCTTTAAGGGTCACACTAGAAGTTACACCAAGCTTATCTCTATATCATCTTCCCTTAAGGGTCATACTAGAAGTTACACCAAGCTAGACTTATCTAGATTGAGAGGCTTGGTGAATATACCTATAGTTTGTTCCTGAGTTGCATGATATGGAAGCTTTGTTTCTTCATTCCACTAGCTCTTGAATAGAGTGGCAATGCACTTCCACATGCTTCATTCACTCATGAAAAATGAGATGTTGGAGTTTTGTTGGAGCATAATAACTACTCGCCATATCTATGTTATACTCGCCATATCTACGTTTCACTTTTCCATTGATTTTGAATGACTTCGACCAAACAACTCCAACTTGCTGCTTATAGCTTTTGCCAACTTAAGAACGCTCTCATTATCACAATAGTGTAGTGTCAACTTGTATAACTTGCAAATCAATAAGTATCCTCCTCAACCAGACCGCCTCTCAAGCTGCAATCACTGCTGCCCTATATTCTTCTTTAGTGGAGAAAAGTGATATTGTGTGTTGCTTCTTGCTTGGCCATGAAACTGTACCTGCACTAAGGCCGAAAATATTCCTGTGGTGGATTGCCCTTTGTGAAATGAATCTGCCCAGTTCAAATTTGTATAATTTGTAATTTGAAAATCCTCTCCTCCACCATAAATGATGGCATACTTCAAGTTTACCCTTCACATACCTTTAAATTCTCTTGGTTTCCATCCAATGATCAATAGTAGGGGCTGTCATAAATTTAGAAATCTAGTTGACTGCAAAACTCAAATTTGGGATAAGATAATATAAGATAAGATATGTATATTAATGTTCAACAAATGACAAAAAATAGGTCAATGGGACTACTCAATACAAAAGTGTCAATACAAAGTGGGAGTGCTAAGGTCATTCCTATAAAAAGAAAAAGCATAGCTAATCTATTATATTTAAGTTGTAAGAGAACAAAGCAAAAGATAAAAACAATGCCTTGGAGAGGGTACAAGTGAAAAAGCTTTATGTCTCTATGGTCTTGTCACTTGTAGATGAAGAGGGAAGGTTGTCCTCCTTTGTAGATCCACCGCCAAATGTGCAACTTTTGCACTGTTCGAGGTTGAAGAGAAGAAACTTTGAATAGAGGATTGGTTGGAAGACTTGGAGTTGGCACGAGGAATGTCTCGCTATCTATGAGGTGGACTATTTTCTTCTCTAGAGTAAAGTGTCTCGAGATTTGAGCTAACAACTCCGCAAGAGTCTCACTAGTGGAAGTTGGACCACTCGGGGTTAGATGGATCTGAGAGCTAAAGTAGCTGCTCTCTGCCTACCTCTTGGTGCCCCTGTCCACTAGAAGCACTAGAAAGAAAGATGTGATCCTTTGAGTAGTGTCCTAGCAAGGGGATGGCTAGGGGATGTAAGATCTAAGTTTGAGGGCCTCTCCCATAAACAAAGCTAGGAAATGTTGGTTTGACTACCAAAAGAATCTGGAGAGGGAGTTATGTAACTCCTTGAACAAATAGTAATATCATCCATGTATCTTATAGTATTGGAGACCTCTAAAAACAAGGTGCTCCTTTGTCTTGGTCTGCTATTCATGGTAGAGTTGGCAAAGTCTATCCTCCTGTGGAATATAGTGCTCAACCCAACTAAAGTTGATGAGAGCCCACTTGGAATTGGCCTAGGGGGATCTCGAGTCTATCCATCAAATGTGGAAGCATGGAAGGGGGGTGGATAATGAGGTCGTCTCTTAGCTCCATGAAGTGCTTTGCATAGAAGGCCATCTTCGGCTTCAACCCACTTGGAGGGGCGATCCGAATGACTTGGATGTTTTGCCTATAAATATCCTCCTTGATAATCTTGTTCAACTCATGCTTAGTTGTTTGGAGGTGGCCATGAGAATCTAAAGAGTGCTTGAAAGGGGGAAGACGGTCCATCGATATGCTAATAGAGTGTAGGAAACGAGATACCTTAGAGAACAAACAATGAACTCTCCCTTGGCGGGGTGGATTGAGTAATGGTATTTGATGAGTAGTAAGCAAGGTAAGGATATCGATCCATACCGATTGTTGAGATGTGATACAACAACTCTACCAGTCTAAAATTGGATCAACCTAGAGAGGGTGTGCAACAAGCTTTCCTTGAATGATGGGCTAGGGTACCATCCTCTTGCATTTGACAAAGTGGTGAAGCAAGAGGATTTAAACTCTCTTGGCTTGGGTTCAATTCGACTCAAGTAGGTTACGTCCCCACACCTTCCAACCATACAAAAATGTGGGTTTGATGATGGAGTCCACGAGGTCTAGCTTGAATGAGATGTCTTAAAAATGGTGCCAAAATCGTTGTCTCTTTTGAAGGGCGAGGGATCCATACCTCTTTTAATCTAAGGTTGGAGAGCATGCCTCAGTCCTAACCTCAGCCCTGAAAAATGAACCTCCAATTATTTGTACGCTTTGCTAATCTCAACCTCTTCCCCGTTGAAGTAAAAGTGACAATTTGAGAGAGCCGTCTTTGAGCAATTGAAGATCATAACATTGGTTTCCCCAAGGTTAATCGTGAATTGTTGAATATCACAAAATCTCGAAAGAGCATCCAATTATCTTTGTAGACCCTTTGGGGTAGAGGCTAAGAGAATCACATCATCAACAAATAGGTGTATGGAGATCCAAATGTGGTGGAGGAGACAATCATGGTTTGGTTGGATGTGCTTGTGTAGAAATGACTCTATCTCGTCGATGTAAATTCTGAATAATGTGGCTGAGAGAGGGTGCCCCTGCTTCACCCCAATGTTGCTCTAGATGAATTCTGACATCCATGCATTGTGTGGAGGTAACCAAGGATGACCTCATATAGGTGCATAATTGCTGTGATGAGGGTCCCAAATATACCAATGTCTCTAAGCCTCTAGAACGGGGCCTCCCTCAGAACAGAGTCAAAAGCTTTTCCAAAAGTCTACAAAGCAATAGAAAACTTTTGAAGAATGGTGCCTTGCCTCAATGATGGCACACAATGTGAGGATATGGTCCATAGTATGAAACTCTAGCCTGAAACCTACTCGTCCTCTACACCAAAGGTTTCTCAGCTCAAGCTCTTTTGATAGCTGCAAATGAAGGGCATAGTGGCTGTGAGATAGATCAAACCTCCAACTCCACATATATTGACGCAATTTCCGGTTAAGTGAGATGTAGATAATAATTTTAGGCCAATCTTTATAGGTGTAGTTGTTGATTTACATTCAACCATTCTAAATTTCTCTAACAAACTCTTGGCATACTAGGTTTGTGACACGAACATACAACCATTAGTTTGCCAAACTTTTACATCTAAGCAGTAATGAAATAGGCCTAAATCAGTGGCGTCAAAAGCCGAGCACAAATACAATCTTACCATCTAAATGTGCCAACCTGTAATGTTCACAAGCCATTATGCCAGGAACATCACGATTTTGGTGTCTTTTTAAAACTTTTCTGGTTGTGGCATTTTGTCAAACACTTTGCTTACAGTTACGCTTAGGGTTTTACTGATGTGTTTATATGTGTGTATGGAGCTATAAACAAGAAGATATAATCATGGAACATACCTCAACCATATGCAATATGATAGACAAGCCAAAACATCTCAAATCTGCTTTTATTCATGAATAGAGGAACCTGCTACAATGGGAAGGCCAATCTGGAATGCTCAACAGATGGCTCCAAATAAGAAGATAGAAGCTGCTACAAAATGCTCCAAAAGAAGACTACAATAAGCCTCCAAAGGATGAATATACCAAGAATACCAATACCCGAAAGATCTGGGCCGTATGAAGTGTCAACCCCCAAGCTGGAAGATGTCACTCCCTGCTGAAACTGTCAAGCCCTACAATTTCGGCCCTACTGTCAAAGACCTCCAAATGCTACGCTGAAGATGCCGAACTGTAGATCGGGATGAGTGGAAACCCCTCCTGAAATCTCAAACCGAAATACCAAGGGAAACTCCTCCAAATGCTAAATCCTCCAATTGAGTTGCGCCCTCCTGAAGTTGCCAAACCCTACAATTTCGATCCTGATGAAGGAGGCCTCCAAATGAGTCCAAACTCGGCCAAATGATAGATCGGGGTGATAGGATCCCCCTCCTGAAGTCTCAGGCCGAAATGCTATGGATAACTCCTCCAAATTGAGTAGATATGAATCTAAAAAATGCCCTCCTCTCCAATTTGTCCCACTGCTCTAGGAAATAATCTGAACCATAAAACTCTCTCAAGAGGCACTAGAAATCATGGTTAAGGCCCTGCAAGTAAAACCCAAATGCTCAAATGTCCAAGAGACCTCTCAAACTCCTACAACGAACCTTCCCTCAAAGAATGGTGCGCCCCCCTTGCTGGAAACCCCCAATGGTGCACCCCTCTTCCTTCCTGTGCCTGTGGCTGGTGTAGAAGTCTCCTGCACTGATGTAGAACCAAACTAGAATGGTGTGGGAGAGTATTGCATCTCCGAGACCAAGCTTGGGACAAGCTAGGTGGAATCTTTCACCATCAAATCGTCCTCTAGGGTTTGTTAAGTCAAAACCCTCAAAACCCCCAATGCTGGGCTCACTAGCTAGAAGCCAGATATCAAAATATGATCATACATGAATGAATGAGTAGAGGCCCTTGCCTTTCCTTTATACTTTTTGCTCACCTTGTCCCTCCAAAGTGACTTTCATTTTATTAATAATTAATTAATTAATTAAATCACTTTAATTAATTAATTAACCTTTTTACCTTTGAAAAACACCTTATCTCTCCTTGTGGCTTCCCTGGCCACTGAAAGTCACTTCTGGTCATCCTATCCTGCAGTGCTGTTCCTCCTGATTCCAATGAGCTATTACACTAAGAGGTTCGTCCAAGTATAGTGCCCAAAATGATCTCTTCAGTGATTTTAATTGACTTATAGCCAAAAATACTCAAAACCATGGAAATCGTCGGAATGCCACGGAACCAAAGCCAATCTGTGCGGAATGACTCATAATGATGAAATAGGATGAGTAATGCAAGCTGGACCCCACAATGCCTCTCAATACCCCCTGTACTCGCTATAGCATCCATCTGGCTACTCTGGTCATCATAAACCTCTGCACTGCGATGATGTCCCAAAGTGGGGACATTACACAACCTCACTACTTGTGATGATTATGTCATCTACATAAGCTGCTATGATCAACAAATCAGCACCCATGCTTTTGACATAAGATCTGGATTGGAAGGTTTTATCATGAATCTAGGTCCTATAAGATGTTTGTTAATCCTTGTATTCTAGGATCTTGTGTTAGAATTTCACATTATGACAGCATATTTGCACTAATAGAACTTCAGCCCTATAGCTGAATCTAAAACCTTTTGAAACACTGATGAAAACTTCCAATCTGCAAAAACCAAAATGCTGTACGCAATATTCAAGAGTGTAGACACCGCATTTCAAAAGGTTAGATCACTTCAGCATGAACAAGGTACTAGGTCTGATAAAATGAGGTCTGAAAATCAGATTTGGAAATTAAATCAGCTCAGTGCCAACCCAACATTAAATATACATCAGATTTGAACGCTAATATATGCATGCTAAATCAGCTCCTCACCAGCCTGACTGTTTATTGCATCAGCATAATAAATCAGCTACAACATAATTTAAAATAAGATCTGAAAAATCAGATCAGGATGCCAAATTTGGAACAACAATCACATCTCTTTCAATTTCAATAAAAGATGATTACATAACAACAAATCAGCTTCTCCCAAGCTGCCAATGCAAAAACAAAATAGCTAGCCATTATATCTACTCTACTCTGAACAAAATAGCAAAACTGTTGTACTCAAGTGAAGCACCCTCCTTCCCTTTTATAGAACAATAGAGAGGGTAGTTACAAGCAAATCCAGCTTAGTTCCACAAGTAGAGTGCTCAACAAGACAAGGTCCACTCTAACTAACCCATCTGTCCTCCAAGAGAATCTTCCCCAATTGGAGCGCCTTGCATGTGCTAAGGGGAGGTGGTTACATTACAACTCGTGACAAGCATGTTTCTCCAATTAACTAAGTCAAGTAGTGAATCCCACATGTGCCAAGGTCAAGTAAGCACATGCCAACTCACCCACTTCACATCTTTTTATGCAACAATTTAAGGAGGTGCACTGTTATAGTCCTAAGTAACTCCAAGTGCCAGAAAATTGATGATAAGGGCTATGTGACAATTCACCCACATGAAACTCTTTCCCATTGAAGCGTCTCTCTCACAACAAGAATCAAACACTCTCTTTACAACAAAGGAAATAATAGCTATAACCTCTGAAGAGCAATACATGATACATGAAAGTTTGGTATGTGAGAATTTGATAGAGATCAGATAATGGAAGGTTCAACAAAAGGCTACAAGCAGGAATTGTCAAAGGTGGAAATGCAACACTTGACAACGAAAGCTTTGGCATAAAAGGCTTGACTAATATCTAGAGCTAAAATCCCAATTTTAGAAGACCATGGAAGTAGGTAACTACCTCATCTTAAGTAATTGCTGATGGAGTTAGACATTAATAAAATATTCTTCATGGTGCAGTTATTACATGTTAACTCGCTGAACAATTTCTGTCTTTTTGTAGAAAGATACAAAGACTGAAGTTCTTGTTCATATGAAATCAAGTCAATGTTGAAGAACAAAGAAATTCTGCTCCTGTCCATCTATTTTATTCTTTTAGAGTTTTTACTTATATTTTGACCTTTTTTGAAGTGATGTTTGTTTTCAGTGTTGAATCACTTGATGGACTAGTTTACTTCGTGCAACTTCTAAACTTGCCAGATTAGAACTGCATGATGCTATTTTCTGGAGTTAATTTATCATGGCTTTGGGTGATATCTTACAAGGATGTGGTTATTTGGTGGTTAAGGAAGGGGCATTGGGCCTCTTAAAGAGCACAGACAAATTCAACACTTCATTCAAGACAAAGTTTTCAACATATGCTTTTTACTGGATATATGAGGTTTGAACTTGTCCTTGTCTCTGATGATTCTCCTTGATTTCAGTTGCTGCTGTAGCTTCCATTGAAGAGATAAACATGCTAATGACATCTTTCTGATGTATATGTTTTTTATCAACTGCCTTTGATTAAGTGCCCACAATTTTATGTTTTTGATAGCAGAATATGTCAAAAGCATTAAAGAAATCAAGACGGCTGATGAAGATTGGGCGTCCTATTTATGAAACAGCTTCATGGGTTTTAAGATGCAAAGATGTAAGAAGTGTTTATATATTTCAGTTTGTGATAGATTCCATTTCTCATTACAAATAAAACCTTTGCCTTCTAAAATTTGGTCATTTGAAGCATGATATTTTTTCACTAATTGAATAGTTTGTGCCCTATTCCATCTATTTTGTTTTATTCAGTACAGACTCTATAGTATAAATTTTTATCGTGTGGAGTTCTGTTTCTCATCAGTTTTAAGTGCCATACAGATTTTGCATGTTACACTTCATAAATTTCTAAATACAAAGCAATATTTTGTTTTGCAATGTACAGATTGTTTTGTGATTTCTCTTTTCTAACATAACTGTATTATTCAAAAAATATTTTCCACCCTTGAGCTGTTTTAACATACTTTAATAAATAATAATTGCTTTCATCCACTCATCTCATTGCATAAAATATTTTAACAGTCTTTTCCTCTGACATTCTTTAAAAGAAGGAAACAAATAACACAAAAGGTAGGTGTGGTTGAAAGGATGAAATTGTAATTTAAGAAATGTTTTGGGGGCTTTTGGCATTGAATTAATCACTACCATGAAAAACATAAATTGGTGAAGATCATTGTTGAAAAAATCATCATTGACAAAAAATCGATGAGGGTCTGGACTCTGGAATACAACTTTTCAACATCGGCAAACAGTGGCAAGCGTTAAAAAATACAAAATAATTTTATTCTTATCAATTTTTTAAACATACAAATCAACAATGACATCAAATAAACACATTAGCACATAAATATGGAAAAAACACCAATATATATGTATATGTATATGTCTTGGTCCATTGTATAGGGTCTTTGAGCATTTTTTTAATTTGATGAGGTAGTTTTGATGCACATGGTTAAGTGCCTTGCTTATTAGATGTGGTTTACACTTGTCATGATATCTTTGACTTGAGATCTTTGGAGGGCGTACCCTTTTGTTTTGCAGGACCTTGCTTGGTGGCCAGTTTTGGGAGAACAAGCCTAGCTTGAGCTTCCATGGGGCAAGAAGCCCACAGGTTGGATGCTATAGGCCCGCACACCAGATCATAGAGACATGCCTTTGGAGGCTTACATGACATCATGGAGGACCTTACCCAGCCCCTATTACCCAAATGACTTGCCTAGGAGAGGCAAAATGTCACATTTTGAGGCTTGACGTCATGCTTGAGGGGGTTTGGTGGTGATAGAGTTATCGCACATTGACACTTGGCATGATTTGACTGGAGGAGACATGGATTGACCCTAGCACATGAAGAGGAGGCTCAATGAGCCCCAACGACCACTTTCTTCTTCTCCAACGACTTGGAAAAGTGTCAAAACATCCCCTATAGGGGTGACGTCATCTTACTTTTAGGGTTTCTAATGTGTTAAAGTGAAAATTAAATATTATTATTTGGTTCAAGGGGTAAGATAAGGGTTGTTGACCCCTTATCTTATGTTTTACTCTTGCTAAGTGGACAAACTATGTTTAGGACTTTTTGTATAAATAGAGATCATGTGAATCTCATTTCATAACATATCTCTCCCATTTTGAGAGGTACTTGGCTGAAATTTTTGCCCTCTTTGGGCAATCTCTATCTCTTATTCTATTTGTTATGGTTTCTCTTTACTATCGGATGGATAGATGATGCGCTAGCTCTCTTGGAGGATTATTTTCTTGCTTATGGTGGAATTTGCTTGGTGAATCAGGGTTTCATCTTGTTAATACTTCGACTTGGTAAGGATTTCATGGTTATTGCTCTCTTTTCTTGGTTGTATGCTTAATGTGATGATATCTTGGGGTGTATAAGGGAATACACCCCCCTCCAAGTCCATTTTTATTGTTTGGAATAATCTATTGTGCAAAGGATACTAGGAGGAGTAAAAGGGTTTACACCCTCCTAGGTTTTCCTTGTTGGTTAGGGTTTGCCTTGGGGAGTAAAAGGGTTTACAACCCCAAGGAATTAACTCATCCATCTTGTTTGATCAAGAGACACCATTTACCCAATGGTTAGAGGAACTAGTTCAATTGCATTGGAGAAATAAAATCTTGCATTGGTAAACGTGAAATTTTGGAATTTTGAAATTGTCTAATGTGGAAAGTGATCTTTGTGCCTATGGCACCTTTGAGCCACTAGGGCGTTTTGTTTCTCCAAGTTTTTCTTGCTGCTGTTACAACTTAAATCCACAGCCATTAGGGCTGCAAAAACCCTAAAGCAAATCTCTTAATAACTCACAAACCAATCGTCAAAAGTTGCTAAAAATCTGCCCCTATAATCTACTAGTCTCAGCGCACTTTTTGGGTGGATTGTTGGCAAGTTTTGGTGGTTGAATTTTTTGCTGTAATAACTTGTTTGTTACAACCACAAGGCTGATAAATATCATTGCAGTAACTTGTTTATGACAACCTTGCTTTTATGCTAAAGTCTTTCTCTTTCATTCTTGAGTTAAACTAGTCTTTGCTAGCTTCTGTCTTGCTTATTCAACTAGAATTTTAGCGCTTATTTTGTAGATCTTATTATCTTTTACATGCTTGTTATTCCCTAGCCTAAGGATAACTAAGGAGATCATGTCTCGAGGCCCACAAGTTCTAGACATGGAGTACAGAGAGCCAAACAGTTTAGGCATGGCCCCAAAGGGCCCCTCTTTTCTTCAGTGCAGTCCACGTATCACCAACATCAGTATCCATCACACCAGCCTGTTTCTGAAGTAGTAGTGAGTCTTGCTCCATGAGGTAATGAGTCCGGGTATCATGGTATGTATCTCTCTGATTTTTGAAGCACTCGAACATGTTGTATTGAATCCTTCTTCATTTCATGAGGTTTGCTTTGAAATTATGCTCTTTGCCTCGTTCAAACCTGGAAGGGTGACACAGTGCCCTAGTAAGTTGATTTCCCTTCAGGATGGGTTGCTACTGGGTGGATCATTGAAGAGTCATCGTCCGTCCCCTCCATACTTACCACTTTCCATCTTATTCCTTCCATCTCCCCTTTCCTTTTTGGGCATTGGGATTGGCTACACTATGAAGGGTTGTACCTTACCTTGTGGGAAGAAGGGGCTAAAGGCCGAGAAGGTAAAAGTAGTTGGCAAGAGTTAAAAGCCTATTTTGAAACCTTCGAGATGCTTCGCCCAGGGATAGTGAAAGGCTTCTCAGTAAGAAAAGGGGACCCACAAGATAACACAAACACTCAAGGTACTAGTTGATGGATAGGAGGTCTCATCAACAACCGACCTATTATGACCATGGGCATGTAGCGGTATGACACTACCACCTATCTGGTCACCAAACCAGGGTAGTGGCTCTTGGTGGCATAGCCAAAGAGAAAGGGGGTCTCATTACGAGCCAACCTTCTCATTTCCGTGAAATGTTTGTGGATAACATTGTCACCACTGGTCATCAAGCCAGGACAATGGCCCTCAAATTTTCCCTTGTAGCACAAGAGAAAAATATCAAAAGAGATAAAGCTAAGAATAAATGGCAATGAATGGGCTAGGAAACAATCACATCCATGACAAGGTGCAACTCTCCCTCCACAAAGTAACCCACAGATAAGACTCTACATTTCCTGTTATCACATGCACCCCATGCCCAAATATCTACCCTGTGCCACCTCATACACTTACATGACTTGGACTAGACTCCACCTGGGAAATACACCAAACTTAAGAGAGGTTAGCCCAATAGGACACCCTGAGACCCTCTCCAAACCTAACTTGTCAAATTGCATAACGTCTTTGAGAATTTGTTTGGGGTTAAAGGGGGTTTGATGCACATGTTTGGGTAATTTAATTATTGGATGTGACTTACATGCTATGATCCTTGTGACTTATGAACCCCTGGAGGGTGTACTTCTTGTTTCTGCAGGACCTTGCCCGGTGGACAGGTAGACATGAGGGAATGATTAGCTTGGACCTTCATGGGGGCTCAAAGCCAACAGATGGATGCTGAAACCCCAACAAGGGGTAAGAAGAGACTGAAGGCTTGCACCAGAAGAAGGAAGGACGTTGTCTTTGGAGGCACTATGGAAGACCCAAACCTAGGGTTTCATGCTCTTCCCACCTGAATGTTGGCCTTGGGAGGCCTTGGACGCCACTTGTACAGCCCTAGACATCACTTGTCAGCTGGGGTTGTCCCCTTGGAGGCATTCATGAGGCTATTAGCAAGCGTGAGTAAATTTTAGGCCTTTGGAGGCCCAACATTTCATCTCCTTTGCCCAACATCCCACACTTGAGGCCCAACGTCACCCTAGAGGGGCATGACGTCACCTTTGGAGGCCTATTTAGATGCAAATTGAATTTATTTTGGTAAAAATTAAATTTTGTTGTAAACTGGCCAAGTCGGCCCTGATATTTTGACCTAAAATAATTAAAGGTCAAATTTCGGTATAAATAAACATAAATTGACGTTCATTTTGATCATAACTCATGACACACAAGTGGTGGTCTGAAATTTTCGCCCTCTTTAAGGGTTATTGGCTGAAATATACAGTGCACATCTCTTGGGAGAGCTTTATGGTGGTCTATTTTGGCAATTTTCATGGTGGAATGGTCTTCAACTAGGGTTTGACTTGATTATTCTTGGTGAAGTAAGTAGAAAATCTGCATTTTTATTCATGCTATGGATGTTTATGGTAAAATTTACTTGTTTCATGTCTAAGATTACGAAATTGCTTGTTTAAACCCTAGGGGAGAAACAACAAATGCTTCTTTCTCCCTATAACTCTTCTACTAGCTTGATCTTGCCATTTATACATTTTCTTGGGAGTGATTATTAGAGCCCTAAAGTGCTAGCTCTCTAGTAATCTCATTCTAGTCACCAATTAAATTGTCTTTCAAAAAAGCTAAGGAAGGAAGGTATGCTAGGGCCTAGAAGTGCCTACTCTCTAGCAAAACCTCCCTAAAAGGGTCAAATGCTTGAGGCCTTGAAGTGCGAACACCTCTTGCATTTACTTCTTCCTTTAGCTAAGTATTATCATTATTTTATTTCCTGAGTGATATAGTTACCATTATTGACTCCATAAAACCCTTAAAGGCATTGATTTCTATACTCTTGTGGATGAATGAGATCAAAACAAATTCTCAAACTATCTTCTTGAAAACTCTTACTAACACTAACAGCCATACTGCTGCTACTATAATTGCTGCCACAATCTTTATTTAGCAGCCATAATCAGCATACTAACCTCTAAAACTAACCCAGAAATTCGCACTAGCCTAGGTGTTATCATCCCAAGGCTCTAATCTCCCTTTTGCTATTGTTCTAAGTGCAAAATTCTGAAGTTGTTTAAGGCTGTTGCTGCTGTTATAACTTCTGTTATAGCCATCATTGCAGCCCCTTAACAACCCTTAAACTGTCCATAAAACCACCAGCATTTGTATTAGGCAAGTTACTATCAATACATACTAAAGTGTTTGTCTAATTGCCTAACCTAAGTACTTTTTCTGAAGTGGTTTTGCTGTTGTCATCATTATTATTTTACTGCTGTTACAAGTGTTTTGACAGCCTATTCAAGTCACTTATTGACTTGTTTTAAATCTTGAAATTGTGAGTGACAAAGTACTATCAAACTTGCAAAGTCTTTATATCATTTTTTGTCATCATAGCTTGCAATTTCTGGACATATTTGCTACTGCTATACATTTCATCTTTTAGTGTTTTAGTAGCATATTTATATCTTGAAATCACTGATTTGAAACATTGATATCATTGCTTACTGTTAACATTTGTTGTTTCATTAGTAAAGGGCATGTACCACTCATTTCCTTTTCCTTTGCCCCCTTTAAACTTTACAAAGTGATTTCTTTCCTTGAGTGACCTAGAGAGAGGGGTGGGTTTTATTTGGTCTTTTTACCCTTCATCAACCAACTAGGTCTTGGGACGTCTCCCTTGGAGTGAGTGTTTTCTCTTCCTAAATAGAAAGAGGTATCTTATTGAGGTGATAGTGATATGACTACCTCCGTGTTACGTCAATCTAGGTCTACTTGCCTTTAGGATTTGGGCAAGTACAGATTGTGCGATAACATTTTTGGCGCTATTGCTGAGGAACACTGAGTCAATATTTCTCAATGACACTTTTTTGGTAATCCTATTCTCAAAGCCTTCACTTTACAAAGCTTACCTGGCGACTCCACTGAGGGTGATTCCCTCACTGCCTTTGATAATCCTTAAGAGGATATTTGACGACTCCACTGACCTTTTCCAAGGTGCCACCTCACTCTCAACTTTGTGATATTTGCAAGATATGGGATCATGGCACCCTGGGAACAAGTGTATCTGACTATTGATTTTGAAAGTTTTCAAGGACAACCACATTATTTTGATATAAAATGGTTAAACAACTCTCCAAGATTCAGAGGCCTCCCAATTATTCACATTGTAGAATTCTTGAAGTATATAAGTGAGATAGAATTTGAAGGGGAGGATGTTCTGGTAAAATTGTTCATACTTTCCTTGTCGTCGTTTTTGCAAGATTGGATTCAGGGTTGTTGTGAAGATAAGGGTATATCATCTTCGTAGACCTCATCAGTAGGTTTATTGAGTTTGTGAAACCACAATGCTAGACATATGATGATGCCCTTCAAAATCTTGCAATAGCCTTAGAGGACGAATTGTGGAAGATCTCATGGATGTGTACCATATTCAATACCGAGAATCCTCTGATATAGAAGGAGAGATTTATGAAGAAGGTTGTCAACCCCTTGAAGAGGAGCAAGATTTTTCCCATGATTCAATAGAATGCAGTAAAGACTTGACTAAAGAAGTGAGTTATGAGGATGAAGCACTAGTATCCGCTTCTCCGTCCGATGAAGCTCTCTAAGATCCTATCTCTCCTGCACAAGATGAAGAGAATGAGGTGAATCATTTTCCTTTCCAGGTTTTTGATGACACTTTGTTTTATAATTCAGAAAGTAAAGAAGTAAAGGAACCCTTGGAAGAGCTAGGTCCTTTATTTTCTGATGAAAGCGAAAAGATGATTAAAGAGACGAGTCTTGGGGATGATGTACTAGATGCTCTTCCATTTAATGAAGTCATCCAAGCCTTTGATGCTCCTGCACAACAAGAAGTGAACACGGTAAGTTATTTCCCTTTCCAAGATTTTGATGATGCTTTATTTTATGATTTGGAAAGTGAAGAAGTAGAGGAGCCCTTGGATGCATTAAATCCTTCATGTTATGATAAAGGTAGTGACATGGTTGATAATATTGATGAGTTCATACGTGTTGGAAGTTGTAAGTGGGATGTGATTCTTTCTGATGAGGATCCCATTTATGATATGTAAGGATATCTTCGAATGTTGCCATTACAACAATCATATGATGTTCCTAATAATTTTGACGTTTGGCAACAAGGTGATGATATAATTACAAAAGTTTTCCAAGCACCCAAGGATTACCCAGTGCAATGTTCTCCTGATGATTTTCAGTCATACCTTGAGGATTTTGATGAGTATTCCTTTGAGGACTTGGATTTATTCTATGAAGAAGATTATCAACCGTCGTTGTGCTCAAATTTTGATAAAGGTGAGGACGTTGCTTGCCTGAAGCAGGATACTTGTGACAAGGTTGTCCAACTCCCTTCGATTGCTTTTCCTCATTATGTTACTAAGGATGCAATTGGGGAACTTGTCTCTTGTTTGAAGTTTTCTTTAGGGAAAAACTTTCCATTAGAATTCAAGGGGAGGTTGAATGCCTTAAGAAGTTTATTATCTCAATTTTTCAGCTTTCCCCTGAGAAGTTGTCAGTTGCCTTTTAAGTTCTTGCTAATCCCTTCTTAGAACCTAGGGAGTGCTGATGTCCAAGGTAGTCAACCCTCAGACTCTTTGAGCCAGCCCTTTGAGTCCTTGACCTCTCACAATCCTTTTCTGAGATGGATTGATCTCAAAAGATGGTATCTTCTCATGAGCACAAAGTCCTTGGATAAAGGGTTTCCTTGATGAGTAAACCTATTCGAAGCAATGGGCACCAACTCTTCATCCTCCACTTTTGCTCCTATAGCATTGAACTGATTTTTCAACTTTGTGATCCTCTCCAAGTGGCTAGCCATTGAATCTATGTCACACATGTGGATGGTCGAGAGCTTGTTTCTCAAGAGCATATCCTTAGAGATGTTCACAATCTAGTACAATGCAATCAAAGTATCATACATCTCCTTGCCAGTCCTTTTCTCTTCAATGCTAGTGAACAAATGATCCTTCATTGGATCAAGAATGATTCTCTTTGCCTTGGCCTTTTTACTATGTTTGACCAATTGTTTCAAATTGGTAGGTGCAGTGATCTCTTTCTCAACATGCTCCCAAATTCAACCTCTTCCAATAGCATTTGCAGCTTGTACTTCCAAGGTGTAAAATGGAAACACCTTCCAACTTGTCACACTCTATAAGACTTGTTATCGCACAATTTGTATTTTCCCAAAGCCCAAGGCACGTGGATACAAAGTTGGCATAACCGGGAGTGACCTATCACTGCCACCTTGTTGCCGTCCTTATACACACTTGCAGACGTGAGCTAAGTCCTGCTCACTTAGTGTGTCCTTGGAGGCACAGTGCCTAGGTTCAAAGCCCACGCTGTCACTTTGGCTTGAACCTCTTCCGTCTAGGCTTACTCTTAGGGAAGCCAAGGGGGGTAGACCCTAGTTACTACATGTGATTTACGTTATGTTTTAGGAGTTGGTTTTAGTTAGTTACAAGGTTAGGTGGAAAGACTTAGGAAACAATGCAAGATGCAATGATTTACTTATGACAACCAAGCCTTTTCCTAGGAAAACTAAGACTAGTGCCTAAGATTGGGCAAAGGGGTCAACTAATGTTTGAGGGGTTTAGATTACAAAATGATTACAAAAGATTACAAATAAGTACAACTATTCCACAACAATGTTAGATACAAATACTTATAACTAAAAACGAAATGATAGATGTTACAACAATTATGAACAAGAGATATACAACAAGATACAAAATTAGAGCAAGAAAGTCTAAGAGTTGCAAGATACAAAATATACAAAAGACTTATTAACCATGTGCTTGTATGTGCAGGAAATTAAAGATATTCAAAGCATAGAGATTATCAACACATCAAGCCAAGCATGCCCCAATAGCACTTACGCTATTGGACTGCTTATCAATGGCATCCACACCACTCAAGACCCAACAAGAAAGTTCCTCCAAATGGGATGTGCACCTCTTGAAGAATCACACCATAAAGAGCACTATTCAAGTAAAATGAAATGCTTTGAAGAACAAGTGCTCCACAACATAAAAGACAACACTTAGATGATTAATCACAAAGCAAAGGAAATAAACTTGCTTGTAAAATTAAAAGTGAAGTGTGCTTGCAAGTATTGCTTAGACAACAACCATAAGATGTATCAATGAAGATGATGCCCCAAATACTTAGTGATTTATGAGTTGCTTAAAGATTATTAAATTTTGAATTACTCCTAGCTAAGTGTCAATGCAAAATTCTCCTTCTCCAATTACCAAATGGCTGTTGGATGCTCAAGAAGTGAGGCAACGAGGCCTACCCTAGCTTCACAGGTCAACCCTAAAGATCCGAGTACTCTCGGAAAGGATGCCGCACGTCGTGAGACCGTCCCCGGCCTAGCACCTTCCGTTGCCTTCCTCAAACCCCGTTTTAGATGGCGAAGATGGTGAATTAAGGTGCCCTATTAAGTCTAGTACATTATTATACCTATGGACTAAGTATTTTAGGGTGTTTAAGAGTGTTTTGGTGACTTTTACTTGCCTTAAAACAGTGAAATAAGCCCAAAACCGAAACTTTATCCAGCCCAAAAGATGCGTTCTAAATCAGGAGATTGAAGCATGTAAACACATATAGAACATGTAATGAATTGCTGAAATGAACAAGTTACTCCTACACCATTCACTTAACCATAAATGTTTGCAAACTTAAAGGAAATGAGTGCTTTAAAGGACAAGAACAACTTGCCAATGGAAAAGATTTAAAACATCACCATCTACCCATGTATAAATTGCGTTAGGATAGATGTTATGAAGATAAAGCTACTTGCAAATGTAAAATGATTGCTTTAAACCATCATCACTTAACCATGTGTGTATTGCATTAAGAACAAGTGCTAGGAAATGAAACTTGAAAGACTTAAAGCATGCAAGTAAATTTATGCCTCAAAGGCTTAAGCTAAGATCTAGTTATGTGAGTGTGAGATCTACTTCTAGAATATTTTAACCATGAGCATGAGCATATTAAAAACATACACAACTAACCTAGCCTCACGATTTTGGGGGGTTGGCTGTGCCAATCTCTCACCCAAGGTGTAGGCAACAATGAAATAAATGACTTGAAATGAAAAGAAAAAAATTAAAAACCACTCTCAATGGCACAAGGTGGAGGCAAGCCTTCCTTTTTTGTGCCAAAGGGGTTGGAAGCAAAAAAATAACTTTACAATGTTAGAAAGAGGTAGGGAAAGGGTGATTTTCGTTACCCAATCAAAGGAGATGCCTTTGGAGTGTTGTGTGACCGAAAGTGGGTAGCATAACCCCTAAACCTGGTAAGAACCTGCAAAAACCAGCAAGCTATTGCTTGCTGGAAATGCTGCACAACACAAAACAAATCAATAATTTTTTTTGTTTTTATGCATAAATTTTTCACATACAAGTATCCAAATAAAAGTTGATTTAAAGTGACCTATCTATGATTGTTAGCAACTGAAATATGGAATGAATGAGCAGAAAAATCAGATCTGAAAAACAATGGAGTTTAGGTTGGCTTTGAGAGTAGACTCTTCCTTGAGGCTATCCCAACAAAACCCTAGAGGTAAACTTGCAAATCTTGTGAGAAAAGTTACAAAAATAGATAGAATGTGAGTAGATCTAGATAGCAAAACAAAATACTTTGCAATACCCAAATAAACACTTCACTAGATCTATGATAATACTACCACAAATCTATCCAAGCAAAATACTTTGCTTGGAATTTCTACTCTAGATCTATAAACTTAAAGCATGCACAAGAGAGAAAACTAGAACAAGATCACCTCAATAGTTGCAAGAAGTAACAAGAATACTCTTTGTTTCTTCAAATCCTTCAAAGCCTTTGTATTAATCAAAATGAGAGTCTTGCAGCAACAAGTTGCTCCAACACTCTCAAGAGCAAAATGGAGTGAGAGCAAGATGGACAAATGAGAGAGAGATGAGCTGAAAATTCAGTAGCATAGCACTAACTCAAGATATGGTTTCAAATGAGTGAGGGAGGGGTTCTATTTATACTTGGGAAGGCAAAACTACCCCTCTTGGATGAGTTACAAGTGTCACACATCAAAGAAAAGTCACTTTTAGGGTTTTGGTAAGTTAGGGTTTTGGCATGGATAAATGAAGTGGAAATGAGTTGGAGTGAGTTGGCAAGGCTTTGACAAGTCAAATGATGAGTTGTAGGGTCTAGGGAGGCACACCAAGGGATAGAATAAGTCTCCCATTAATTTTTTTATTATTTTTTCACTTGTTGGAGACTTTCTAGAAGGGAGACACACCACTCTAGGAAAAACGACGTTTTTGCGTAATGGCTAGGTGAGGGGGTGATGAGAGGGTTGGAAAAGGTTAGGAAAAATCTCTCTCACCTTTATTCATCTTTACTTTACCCCATTTGCTCAAAATTACAAAATTGACATTTTTCCTATGTCATGACTTAGCAATTAAAATTGTTGTTTTGATTGACTGAGACTCTTGGTGGACAAACACTTAGCAAAAGTTGTCCGACTGAGCTGAAACTTGGTCCAAGGGTGTAGGGGGTCTCATTCCATTTCTTTTGAGCACAAATACCCCTAGCAAAAGCCCAAGGACCTAGTTTTTACAATATTTGCTCAAAAATAATTAATTAAATTACCCAACCTTAGGCAATTTTAATTAATTAAAAAAAACCTATCTAGACTCGACGAAATTTCGCGAAACTTTCTAAGATGTCATACATGGTCATTTACATCATTCCTAAACACTAGTTACCAGAGGATAACTCCATTAGAACGCCCTTCACCACTTTGGAGGAATTATTGCATGTTGGGAGGGAAAAACTCAAGGGAAATTAATAAGGCTGAAAAACCCAATTAATAACCCGAGGATAAAAAACCCCTAGTGAAAAGAACTCCCCTAATGAAGAAATCACAAAGTAAATGACCTAACCATGATCCATGCACACCTATTACATTATTAACCCATGCAGGGGTGCGGAAATTCCGTTTACAAAAAAGTGTGCTGGAGGCATAAATTGCCAATAGAACCAAAAATTCTTCGACATATTTGCATCTGATGATGCATCTCTTCCTGGTACATGGAGTTGACCCCCTAGTTGAATAGGCGGTCAACACACCTTAATAGGAAACCCCTTTCTATTTAGGAGTATGTCACAGTACCCCAGGGGAGACGACCCCAGTGACTTGAGGGTTTGAGAAGGCTAAGGCAAATGATACAAGAAAGTCCCTCCCATCTCATAGGTTACTCAAGTCAAAAAGGTTCTTTGTGTCTTATTGGAGATGAAGCAAAAGATGTTGTGTACCTGCCTAGAATGAGACAACAAAGAGAAAAAGGGGCACTTTCCAAGTACCAAAATGATATCAATGCTTCATAAGACAATGGACTTTTAAATAATAGACTAGCTGTTATGAAATTGCAGCAGTATAACAGTTTATAACAGCAATGATAAATTTGTAACAGCCACAATAATTATGCTTCAAAATGCTTGAGAAAAGACTTTAAAAAATAGCTTTAACTAGGAAAACGGATATTAGATAGTCACAAGCAGTTTTAGCAATGAAAAGCTAGTATAAAATGTCACTTTTAGGGTCCATTTGATGCTGTTAGATGGCTGTAGCAATCTTTTGCAACAACAACAAGTTAGTTAGTGAATTTGGATAATCTAAGGTTAGTAGAAGTTAGTAAATGCTTCAAGGAAGATGGTTTGAAAGTTGTTTGATCAATCAATCACTGGTAGTGAGTAGACCAGTCCCTTTTAGGGTAATGGAGTCAATGATAACAACAACAACTCTTTAGAGGAAAATAGCAATGATAATACTTAGTCAAAGGAGATGGAGAAGATGAGAGAAGTGTTGGTAGCCCAAGGCCTCAAACATCCAAGTCCTAGAGATAATTGCTAGAAAGTAAGGAAACTTAGGCCCTAGAAATTTCTCTTTTCTTTAGACAAATTTGAAATAAAATATGCAATAGGCAATAAAGTAGGGTTACTAGAGTGCTACAATGGTAGGGCTCTAATATCTATTTCTTTGATAAGGTGCTTTATTGATAAATTTAAACAAGTCGAAGATTATAGAGAAAGACATAATAACATATGTCTTTCTCCTAGGGTTTCAAGCAACCAATTTCATAATCTTTGATATGAAACAAGTAAATTCACCATAAGCATTCATTCACAATAAAGAAATGCAGATTTTCTACTTACTTCACCAAGAATATCAAGCTTAAATCCTAGTTAAAGATCCTCCACCATGAAAACAGCCAAGAAACACCAAAAATAGCCTCCTCCAAGAAGTGCGCCTAAAATTTCATCCAATAACCCTTGAGAAGGGCACAAATTTCAGACTTCATCACTTGTGTGATGAGTGATGATGAAAAAATGAGAGTTTTTCTCTCTTATTTATACAATACTTATGACCTTTAATTAAAATTAGGTCATCAAGAGGCCGACATGGCCAAATTACACTAAAATCCAATTTTTACATAAATGTCATTAATTAAACCCTAAAATCAAATCCAAAGGTGACGTCATGCCCTTCTAGGGTGACATTACCCCCCTAGGGTGGAACGCTAGGCCTCAGATGCAAAACGTTTGGCCTCCAAAGGCCCCAAATGCTGCCACACGTGCCAACTAGCACACAACTGTCCTCATAAATGCAAACCCTGACTGGATGACGTCTAGGGTGAAAATGATGACGTCATGGGCCTCTAAGGGTCAATGTCCAAGAGGAAAGGCAAGACCCCCCTGGGTCTAGGTCTGTCGGAGTGTCCCTGGTGCAACGTCCTTCTTTCTTCCTGGTGCAAGCATGTGGTTTCACTTTTCCCCCTGGTGGGGTTACATCATCAATCAGTTGGGCTTTCAGCACCAGGGAGGTCTGAACCAAGGTAGGGGGAGATGAGAGGAATAATGATGGAAAGTGGTAAGTATGGAGGGAATGGATGATGACCTATCATAGACCCACCCAGTGGCAACTCATCCTAAAGGGGAACTGACTTACTAGGGCATTCTGTCACCCTCCCAGGTATGAACAAGTTAAAGAGCATAATTTCCAAGAAAACGTTATGAAATGAAGGAGAGCTCAGCGCAACATATTCAAGTGCTTCAAAAATCAAAGTGACACATACCATGATCCCTGGACTCATTACCTCATGGAGCAAGACTTACTGCTACCTTAGAACCAAGCTGGTGGGATGGACGCTGCTGCTACTGATAGGTGGGCTGCACTGAAGAAAAGATGGGCCCTGCAAGGCCATGCTATAGTCATCTGGTTCTCGGCACTCTATGTCTAGGACCTGTGGGCCTCGAGACATGATCTCCTTAGTTATCCCAAGGATAGGGGATAACAAGACCAAGAGTATTCATCCTTGCAAATTTGAAGCACATCTCAAAGCAAAATCAACAACAAATCAAGTAGATCACCCTTCTATGTTTCAAGCACTTCTCCCAAGCATAGAGTTTCACACCCAACAACCTATCATAGGTCAAGTGTGTCTTCCAGGCACGAAACAATTGAAATATCCAACTCCCTCTTCACCAAGAGAGCAATTTTAGTCAAATCAGTGCTGAAACCATGTGGAAATTTTGAAAATCTATGCTTTAAAGTAGATTTAGAAATTTCATCTCATTTATTTGAGGTTCCCCGGATCTATTTCATAGGAATTTCAGACTTATGGCAGACTCTAAAATATGTTAGAATATAAGGCTTACTTGATGTAATAAAGTCATGTTCATATAAGTGACTAATAAAATGATAGTTAGTTAATATTTAAATAAGGTAGTTAAATTGTATTGGTAGCACAACTAGCTAGCCATTGACATAAAAGGGGATCAACCTCATTGTATCAAATGACTTAATGATAATAAAGCATATCTTTTACATGAGTCCATTGAGTCTATTTCTTCATCTTTGAGTCTTTCTTGTGTGACTAAAAGTTTAACATGGTATCAGAGCAGGAAGATCGTGAGCAATATTGAGAGAAGTTGAATTTAAAAAGGTTTCAAAGAAACAATGTATCAAATAGCCACCATTTATCAAAAGGCTATCAAAGAAGAATCCAAGATTAATACTGTCAATGCCAATTGTGACTTCATTTTTGTTAATGGTGAATTCATGGCAGCGGATATCAGACAGAACACAATAATTTGAAGGGAATGTGAAATATACTTCTACCTTCATTAAAAAATAGAACAATGTCGAAATCAATTTTGAATTTTTGAGAGGATTTTTTTGTTCATTCATGATATTAATTTTTTTGAAAGAATATAGTGAATTAGAGAGCCACTGGTCATCAAAAGGAAGGCTATGAGTTTTTTTGTTTGATTATTAGTTTTTAAGAGAAGAGCTGAGCCACCAAGCTTAGGAAGAAGCCGTCATGTCAAAGTTTGAAGCCACCAAATTGAAGCTATTATATGGATACTAAAAGTGGTCACCATGTTGTATACATAGAAGCATTGCAATACCTATTAATGAGCCAAGGAGTTGTCATACCTATCAGCTGCCAAGGAGGCGTTGTGCTACAAATTGTGAATAGAATACCTGCCTAAAAAAAGGTGAAATCCAAAGATGTAGAGAAGACACACAGGTTGCAGAAAGAAATGCCTAACTAGACCCGTGTGAGGGGAAGAGCAGACACACAGAAAAAAAACATAGAGTTTGACAAAGGAAGAGGCTACTTGCATACCTACAGGCTACAACCAGATCAAATTTAGAGGTAGGTTTATCTCTGTTAAATAATCTTTTCTAGCAGAAACATGTGGATTTTTAGGTTTTATTAAGATCTTTTTGGTAGTGCATATAAAGCATAAACCTCATCAAGAAGTGTCATAGAAACAAAACAATGAACTTCTCCTGAATCTAGGAAATAATTTTTCAGACATAGATACGTAAAAGTTCCTCAAAGGTTTGAAAATGATATATGTTCAAAGGAGGTAGATACTCTTAACAACAAAAGCTTTTTCAAGCATTCTGTGGATATATAGAGTTATTTAATTCCCAGAAGAAGAGGGGGCAGATATATAGGTTTCATTTTTTTTCTTCATTCCATAAATCATCTGAAGAGAGATATTTAATTTTTATAAGTTACATTATTTCCAGCATGATTACTTTTCAGCAGTGTTTTTGTTTCAGTAGTTAGGGTTTCCTGTGTTTATTTTTTGTAGATGTATGATTGACATGAATAAACCCCATATCCAGAATCTCTTCCTAGAAAACTAGGCGAGCACCTTGGCTAGTTACCTTGGTGACTTGATAGATGGAGATATTTCCATAGGGATATTTGATGTTCAACCTTGTATCATTCCTTTTGATGTAGCAGAGAAACCTTTACCCCTGTACATAATTAGAACAGAGGTCAATAAAAATAGATGACACTTTCATGGTTTAAGAGGCCCACACTTTGTAGACAAGGGATCAAGTGTAGGTGATGCTTAACATGGGTTGTTGCCTAGTAGTTTGGGAGTTTGTGGATCTTGGGAATTATCCCTCAATAATGGGGTTATGAGACATGCATGTGGATTGCTGTCCAGTAATTTAATTTAGGAGATTTGTGATTCGGGAGTTCACGAAGGTGGAATTCAGGAGCTCAGGAATTCAATTTGGGAGCTACACCTTTACAAGGGTTACAAGGCAGCTTGATGGAGCGCTACTTGGTCCAAGCATTGTTTTCAAAGAAAAGCATCTAAATAATGGTTTAGTTGTTGTTTTTTATTGTACCATAAGTCTTAAGAGGGGGTGTACCATGTTAGAATATAAAGCTTAGTACTTGATGTAATAAAGTCATGTTAATATAAGTGACTAATAAAATGATAGATAATATTTAAATAAGGTAGTTAAATTGTACGAGTAGCACAACTACCTAGCCATTGACATTAAAGGGGATCAACCCCATTGTATTAAAAGACTTCATGAAAATAAATCATATCTTTTACATGAGTCCTTTGAGTGCGTTTCTTCATCTTTGAGTCTTTCTTCTGTGACTAAAAGTTTAACAAAATATTCATTACAACAACAAATACTTCAATTCCGTCCAACCTTTTTACCAGGCAAGCTCAAGAAGATAGACACTGAAAATGTGCTTGATGGAGAGATGAATATCACATCCCTTAGAGCACAATCTCAACCAACACATGATTGGAAATTTACTTTTATAACAAATTTGTAACAGCACCAATATGATTTATAGTTTCATCTAGGCACCCTAAAACACATAACATTTCAGATCGGTTCATTAAAGTAGCCACGAAACTACTTATAACAATGTGAAACCAAAGTCTGATTTTCAGATCTGCACCATATAAATTTAACTCAGCAATAGTACAGTTCATAAATTGCAGAAATGAAGATAAAGTACAATACCTTATGTCATCCCAAGCTGGTACAACATTCCCCTTCAACACATCCCAATCAAGGCCTCTCCAATTGCTTTCCAAACCCTAGCTAGGGCATCCACCATCAACAACAAATTCTAACCAGTGATACAAACGCCTAACAAGGCATCCCACCAAGCTATCTAGCCACACCAAAGGCTCCACGACAAGCTAGCATCAACACCAACAAGTTCACCCGTGGATCTCCCACTTTCATCCCAAAAGATATCAAGGAGATTCACTAACCATGCACCATACAAACTCCACTTGCATCCAAGTGCCACAAATAGCAGAAGACTAATATATATAATATATCCTAATGTCTAGAAAACTGAAGTTCCCTACAAGAACTTTGTACTAAATATTGCTCTATCTTTTCTGGTTTGTTTCTTAAGTTAGATTAGAGATGCCTGCACTGCATTATAGATGATTTAAGTCCTAGTCTCTTTCAATGCTTTACTTATATAAGAATATGAATATAATATCCTTCGTTCTTTTTGCTTTATTTTAGAATGTATATGCCATGCCCAACCAACTTGTGCATATAGCTGAATGCTGTATATCTATGATGCATCTCGTCTTTTTGCTTTGACAATGCTTATACACCAGATAATTATGAACCACTTACTTTTGTCAAGTTGTCCTTTACTGTATTCCCTATTTGATTACCAATCATTACTATTAGAGGGATGTGAATAATATATATGAAAACAATCACTATGTTTTGATATTTTTGTATTCATTGAACTTGAGTTGCAGGCATTTGAACAGTTCCATGGAAGATCTCCCTCACTAGATGAATTGTCTCAAGTTACACACATTAAGAAAGATAGAGTAAGTAAAGTTGTCCTTTATTATATTATTGATCTTTGCTAATGATACTTTTCATTATATTGTAGTGAGAAAAACTGATACTAAGCAGCATATGTCATGAGAACTTTGTATTCAGATAACTTTTCATTTTGCAGATTAACATCGTTCTGAATATGCTCAGACCAATAAAGTGTTTGGATGCTATGTATGACAGTAAAGGTGCAGATCCATCTGATATTTTTGGTGTCAAACAAGAGTGCTTACCCTGGCAAGTAATTATCTTTTCCTATGCTATTCATGTAAAAGTGCATGTAATTAGTTGAAAATGATTTGGTTTCTATCCGTTTATCAGACTTTGGGATTCAAAAGTGCATCCATCTTTTAAGTGCATGAAACAAGCTAGTTGGTTACATACCCTACTTCTAGTTTCTGATTGGTACAAAAGAGCATTCAAAGTTCAAACAATTCCTCTCTTGTCCACCAACAAGAACATTATTTCCTTGAGGTACACTTGAAAGCTACTATATACTTTGATTATAGACTAGCTCTAGAGATATTCAGTGGTAGCTCTTCTTCAAGAATATCCATTAGACATTTGAGAATATCTGATTGTTAACTCTTATATTGCTTGCGGAACTGGAGGGTTAAGATCAAGTGAGATTCCATTAGGCTGGTTCCATTTCCGATGCATCCAGACATTTACAGTGATTAGAGCCCATGTCAAAGCCAGTTTCACTAGACTCAGAGAAAATGCTATTTTTAGTAGTTTGCTTTTTTCCAATCACTGGAGATCTAGGGCCCACATGTCACAGATTTTCACATATTATTGGTCCTTGCAAGCTCACAATGCCGATGAACCTTTTTTGGGCAACATGCAAGCAGTTTCATGACACTTGTTATCTTTAGCAGTGTGCTTTTGAGGGCTTGGATATTGTTTCTGAGCACATATTTAGATTCCTTGTAAAAAAGCGAGTCCAATGAGATTTCTTTTACTTGCATGCAAGATGATCAATCTTGTTTGCTTTATGCTTTTTTTCTTTTTTCGGAAGATAGACTGATGCTCCATCTCTCCATGATCAGGCTTTCCCACATTTTTTTTTTTTTTTTTTTGGAGGAAGATTGTTTTTTTGGGCATGTCTATAATTAGCAGTTTTGATATATGGTAGATATAGGTTGAATGTCATGGTGTTGAGCAGGCAGTGATGGGGTTGTTCAGGGTTCTAGTGGATGTAAGAGTGATGAGTCAAGAGAAGTATTAAGCATTGTTGCAAACATCATGTTGGCGTAAATATTGCCAAGCGTTTGGAAAAGAAAATATAAGCAACATCAGGGAAAATATTGGAAAACGTCAGCAAAATACAAAAAATACAAAAATATTCATTTTTTTTTTCAATTTTTTAAACATCTAAAGAAGCAACAACATCAAATAAATGCATTGCCACATAAGTATGAAAAGAGAACTGATGTATAAGATGTATAAGATGTCTAGTGATACATCACACGTCAACACTGAATCATGTCCTGAGTTTTGACTCCAAAGCCTCAAAATATCATCAAAAAATATAATAAATGTATCTCATCATCATGAGTCATCTACAATGAAATCAGATAAATAAACTAATGATTCCCTCTGCCCCTTTTATTGGCAAAGGTAGTGGATCTAGAAATGACTTTTCCTTTAGAAGAAGGCCCTGGGGATGGTGTTGGACTCTGACGTCCTGTAGAAGCAAAAGCTAGACTCTGTCGTCCTCTACTAGTGCTATTGTTAAGTCCAACTCGCTTTGTCAGAGTCCATGAACGTGGTGGCGCTAGCACACTCCTAGTGTTAATAGTCACCTCCTGTAAAGGTGTCTGCTCTAGAACATCCTCCTCCTCTACCTATCTCTCCTTCGCTACCTCCTATGCCTCCTCTTGTAACCAATCAGGTGTTGATTCCATGATAGGCCTCTTGGTCTAAACCCTCCATGCAACAGTGGTGTCAATCCCATCCAACGAGATGGTGTCCATGTCAGGTGTTTTTTGAATTTGCCTCACCTACAATCGGAGTTTGTAGTTGATGTGGACCATGTCATTAAGGTGTTGGGATTCCAACCTCTATGAGGGTCATAAATTATAAATTAATAAATTATAAAATTAATAATTATAATACATAATTTAGAGAGTGACATGGCATAAAATAATTAGTGATTTCAAAATTTAATTTGAAATTTTTTAACCTATTGCGCTTCTTGGTGTGTATTTTCTCAAAGACACTCCAGTTGCGCTCGCATCCTGAACAACTACATGTTTGGCTAAGGATCCAAATGGCAAGTTTTTGTAAAATGGGTACTCTTGCACCTTAACTTTGCTGGTTTTTGTAGCATCGGACAAGCACTTCCACAGAGGCTCGGTGTCTATTCTGTGGTAGTCGTCCTAGTAACCTCTCAGTAAACCTTAGGAAGTTCACTTTATGAGTCTTTTATTAAAGTGAATGTTCTTTTATTTAATTAGGTTAAATGCCTAAGTTACTGACATTAGTAACTTAAGTGAGTGTTTGATTAAGTCATGACCTAGCATAAATTTCTGGATAAACACTATATGCAAAATTTTCGAAATGTCCAATGTTTTGAGTGGACACTCCACCCGAAACGTTGGACGTTTTGAAAATTTTGCATACAGTGTTTATCTAGAAATTTATGCTACATTATGTCTCACTGTGAAAACTTACATTCTCAGATAAGTCATGACCATTAGATCTAAAGTGAAGGTGAGATTAGATCTCAACCTTTGATCACTTTAGAGATCTAGGGTTTGATTGATTTGGTCAAATCTCAATGTAATAAAAGACAACCTAGGTGAGAGGATGAGACACAGTGATGGTACACAACGAGTGAGTGAGCACTCATGTGTGCAGGGGAAGGGGCCAAGGAAAGGGTGCAAAGGGGCAGCTAGGAAGATAGCAGCAACCAGCAAGATCGAAGGATAGATCTCGGGCTAGGCTATTGGCTGATTTGTATTTCCTCAGAAGGGCCATTATCCCAGGACGAGAGCCCTGATTTTATAGTAATAAAATCATCACAGATCTGGGTTTCTCGCAAGGGTTTTTCTAGGGGTTTTTACCGGAAATCTCGTGTGCAATGTGATTGGTTTATGGTTTAATGCTTCTGCTAATTTTTTGTTGAGTAACCTCGCTGTGCTTTAATTCAATAAATATGTTTTTCTCGTAATTAACTGCCATGTGCTAGGTTCACAGGAAATCAACATGGTATCAGAGCCGAGACTTTGAAGGCGAAGCCAAGTTTTGCACAGAGGCAAGATTAGTTCTTGTGGAATTTTTATTTTTGGTTTGGAGCTGCCGAATCAGGGTAAATAAAACAATAATTAAAAAAAAAGAGGGTTCGTACAACAATGTACAGACGTCGCTGTACGAACACCGTACGGATCTGCAGAGCTACGAGATTGGGTCGTACGGATGAGTAAATACTCTGCAAATCGAATAGGTTGTTGCACAGTAGATCTGCTGCAGAATCAGGTTGGGTGTTAAGCGCTGGTAGAGGAAGATCGTATGGTGCTGTGTGAAGGCTGTAGAATCGTTGTAACATGCACGTGAAACTGCAGACATGGGTGAACGACGTTGGAAAGAAAGGCTGTTGAGGGAAGAGATCCACGTGCAACACAGATCGTGAGGAAGGAGCCCCCGAGATTGGGTTGTATGGATGTGTAAATATGCTGCAGATTGAATCGGTTGCTGCATAATAGATTTGCTGCAGAATCAGGTTGGGTGTTAAGCGCTAGTAGAGGAGGATCGTACGATGCTATGTGAAGGCTGCAGAATTGTTGTAACAGGCATGTGAAGCTGCAAACATGGGTGAACAACGTTGGAAAGAAAGGCTACCGAGGGAAGAGATCCGCGTGCAACACAGATCGTGAGGAAGGAACCCCCGAGAATTCGATCGACAGGCAGATTGAGCAGTGGACTTGGCTAAGTGAAAGGTCGGGCAAGAGTGGCGAGAGGGTTAAGGGTGTGACGTCGTGGAAAGAGCCGACAGAAGGAGTGAGGAGCGACTGCAACCAACAACTGCTAGCACAAACCGACAGTAGAGGTGAGTCAACCCGGGGCACCGAGGGCGGAAAGGAGCAACCAAGAAAGGATGCGAGTTCACTACATCCACCGGGAAAAGAAACAACGGTCGCCACTGCAGAAAAAGAATAGCCACGGGCTTAAGAGGTGAGGTTGCAGCCAACATATAGGTAGTCGCAGGTTTTTGTAGCAGTCGCTAGTCGGTGTCAACACGTGAAGATCAATCACACAAGAGAATCGTCTGCATGTTGGAGATTGGGCATACTGAGGCAGAGGTCACGACAGAGCAGCGAAATATTGGAGACAGGGGGTCTGGGAGAAAGCTGCCAGCAGGGCAGCCAAGTCAGCAACATGGTCGAGTAAGCGTCTTGCCCAGCAGGGCATCCGGGTAGGTCCGGGCAGCGGGCAGACTGCCCAAAATTTTTCAGGCAGCGAGCAGATAACCCGGGCAACGGGTAGATTGCCCATAATTTTTCGAGCAATGGGAAGGTGCCTCGAGCAGCAAGAATAAATGTTGGGCAACGGATTGAGATAGTCGGGCAACAGCCAAGACAACTTTGGACAACCCAGAAAAGGACTCGGGCAACAGTGGGAGGCTGTGGGCAGAGGTGTGGGCAATGAATCTGGGTAGCGAGCAGCAAGTCCCGGGTAGGGAACCAAGCAACCAGTGAAAGGTCTTCAAAGCAGGGTTCGAGCGAGATGGCAGGAATAACTTCTGTGTCAGAGGGAGTAGCCAATCAGGTGGATTGGAGAGCGGCCATGGTAGCAGATCGGATAGCGAAGACAAAGTTACTTCTAGAGAGTGGAAGTACCTTCCTCGCTAAGAGGGAGTGTTGGTTTTTCTAGATTCAGTCAGGTACTTCCACAAATGCTTGGTGTCTATCTTGTGGAAGTCGTCCTCGTAACTTCTTAGTAAACCTTAGGAAGTTCACTTTATGAGTCTTTTATTAAAGTGAATTTTCTTTTATTTTATTAAGTTAAATGCCTAAGTTATGGGCATTAGTAACTTAAGTGAGTGTTTGATTAAGTCATGATCGTTAGATCTAAAGTGAAGGTGAGATTAGATCAGGTCTAAGGTTTGGTTGATTTGGTCAAATCTCAATGTAATAAAAGGCAGCCTAGGTGAGAGGATGAGACAAAGTGACGGTACACAAAGAGTGAGTGAGCACTCAGGTGTGCAGTGGCAGGGGCCGAGGAAAGGGTGCAAAGGGGAAGCTAGGAAGATAGCAACCAACAAGATCGAAGGACAAATCTTGGGCTAGGCTACCGACTGATTTGAATTTCCTCAGAAGGGCCATTATCCCAAGACGGGAACCCTGATTTTATAGCAGCAATGAAATCATCATATATCTGGTTTTCCTGCCGGGGTTTTTCCAGGGGTTTTTACTCAAAATCTTGTGTGCAATGTGATTGGTTTCCGCTAATGTTTTGTTGAGTAACCTCACTGTGCTTTAATTCAATAAATATGTTTTGCTCGGAATTAACTGCCGTGTGCTAGTTTCACAGGAAATCAATAAACTTGTCCACCAAGCATCTACAACAAATAAGAGAAACCAGTGTTGTAGGAAGGTCCCCCGCTTCTAAGCCCCGAAGCACGCTGTGAGTTGGTGCGTCCAGGAAGCTCCCCTGAAAGCGCGCTTCGAAGCAAATTTGGATGCTTCCTGGACTTTTGGAAGCTCCACGCTTCAAAGCACGCTTCAGAATTTTGAAGTGCGCTTCTAAGGGCCCTTCCATACGCTTGCTAGGATGATTCCCAGACGTTTCCCAGATGCTTATGAGGTTCAGTATGTTTTGCAGTTCACCAAGCCAATTTATCACATGATCAAGTTTGCAGATTCAAATCGGCCAATCATTTGGGAGGTGTATGAGCAAATGGATAGCATGCTAGGGTAGATTAAAGACATTGTTGAGCCTAGAGATGTCAACCTCTATAATCATATTCATGTAGAGGTGGAAAAACAGTGAGAAATGCTAAATATTCCACTACATGCCTTAGCATTTGTGCTAACACCTAAATACTATCATGTATCATGGCTTTCATCACCAACACCTGGTGGTGGGTCCAAGATGATTCTCCTTTTTCATTACTTTATATGTCATAGTCTATCGATGATAGATTCATAGTATTTAGCAACTAGCTCAGTTTAAACTTTAAACTTTATTGTTTTAGACCTTTCGGTTTTCATACTTCAGTGTAGATGGCCTATTTTGTAAACATAACTATTTGGTCATGACCCATGTTATTGTTGACAATTGTTGGATATTTGATTTCATTTCATAAGTATATGGTCTACTTTCTATTATATCAATATGGCTTAAACATTTGTATGTTGGTTTGTAAGTTTGTAATTTCTAGAATCTAGATGGTTGATGCTCGAATGATTAATCATTGATGTACTATGGATGCCATTTCTATCTATATTGATGTACAAATATGCATGTATATTTTGCAGCTAATTTGTCTTTCTGCATGTTTTTTGAATATAAATGCAATATATATATATATATATATATATATATATATATATATAACAGACGTTTCCGAGACGCTTTGCTTCCCAGGATTTTTGGAAAATGACGCTTCCCACGCTCCCGCTTTCTAAAACGCTCTCACTTCGTGCAACATTGAGAGAAACACAAGAAAAGACATTGAAAGTTGAAACAAAGTAAGAAGAGACATTGAAATTTGAAATATAATGAAGCTTACCTGACATTTTGGTCTTCCTGTCCTAAATAGCATGTCAAAGCCAAATGTTCCACCAACCATCCTATATATTTCCATTTCCTTAGAAATCTCTGCATGTTCTTGCAGACTTGGCACCATTCTCTAAACACATGTGAGGAATTCATCCATAACCTCAACATCAAATCTAAAACAACATGAGTAAGAGAATGCGGGGTTGATGTAGATCCCTGTAGCATGAATGGGGTGATGGAGTGTATTGTTCTATCGGTCATCAATAGCTCTCCATATCAATAGTCATTTCTCAAATCCATCATCCCCCTTGTCCTGATAATAAGCATCGATGGATTCTTTGTCCTTATCCATCGCCTCATACAAGTAGTCCATTGCGAGCTTGTCTCCATCAACCAACCGAAGAACCTTTACCAAAGGTTCGCTAATGGCACTCACCTCTTGCACTTCTGCTCAAAAGATCTCTTGGTATGACACTAGCCTGCATATGGCCTCCCCCTTCTGTTTATGGCTAAATGATAAAGCGTGCCACTCATCTGAAAGGAACATTCTCTTCACCTCCCAGATGTAAATGTGTTGAACCTACACAAAATAGATCTAGCTAAACAATAATACACACATTTGCAGATAGAATTGGAGAAAGAAGAAGGAGAGAAAAAATGAAAGAATTCTCATTAACCGTTATGAATAATGAATAATTTACACATGATATACTCTGTATAACTCAATGAGTGCGCACTGGAGGAGAACCAATGCACTATAGTGGTGGTCTAGAGTGATCTGGATACACACCAGCAGTTACGGGAGTGAACTGCCACCTAGTCTAGTCTCTCAGGCAGTTACGGGAGTGAACTGCCACCTAGTCTAGTCTCTCAGGCAGTTACGGGAGTGAACTGCCACCTAGTCTAGTCTCTCAGGCAGTTACGGGAGTGAACTGCCACCTAGTTGAGTTAACTAGTCAACTAGTCTTCAGTTAATTGACTGAACAGAGAGTAGCGAGGAGTTAACTTAGGGAATCAAGGCTAATGCGCTAATTTGGTGATGATTCCAAGGCAAGGTCGAATTAGCATGGTGATGATCCCAATGTTGCATGGTGATAAAACCAATGCAACATCTAAACTCAACTCAACTAGTCAAACTGAAGTTTCAACTGAAAGAGAATATTCTCCAGGTGGAATATTCTCGCCTAAAATATAGGAGACTGGATAATGACTAATTATGACTAATAAACAAGGAAAAACCTTAGGAAAAAGAAATCCTAGGTGTGTGTGAAGTAACTCCAACACCCCCCCTGAACATAACTATGGTGGAAATAAAGAATGAGTCCTGGCAACGAGGCCATGTTAGGTACCCAATTGAAAAAGATACACTGAAAATAAAGTGAGGAAAGAGGGAAAACCTCATGGGAAACCCCCCCCCCCTCAAGGTACAATGTATGTAAAAAGAAGAACTACAGTTGCTAGGCAACTGTGTCCTTCACTCCAAGACGACTTCGCAGAGAATGGAACTTCTGCTCAGTGAAGGTCTTGGTGAAGATGTCTGCCGTCTGTTCTTCTGAAGGACAGAACTGTATGTCGATGATCCCCTTGTGTACTAAGTCCCGGATGTAGTGCATGTGGATCTCGATGTGCTTCATCCACTGCCTCTAAACTGGATCTCTGCAAAACTTCAGAGTGCTCTGGTTGTCACACCAGATGACGATCGACCGATGAAATTGAATGCCCAACTCAGTGAGAAAATGTTGTAGCCACATAGCCTGAATGGTTATGTTAACTACCCCTCTGTACTCTGCCTCGACTGAAGATAGAGCAATGGAAGCTTGCTTCTTGCTCGACCAATAGATAGGCTCGAAACCAAGACCGAGTGAGTAACCAGATGTGGACTTGCGATCAATGTTATCGCCAGCCCAGTCGGAATCAGTAAACCTGATGAGATCTAATTTAGAGTCTGCTGCATAATGAATCCCAAAGGTGATGGTGCCCTGTACGTATCAAAGGATATGCTTTGCAACTTTCCAATGTGGCTCATGCGGCTCCTACATGAACCTGGAAACTGCGCCAACTGCATATGAGAGGTCTGGTCTGGAGTGTGTGAGATACAACAAGCTCCCCACTAGCTGTTTGTACAGTGTGTTGTCAACCAATGGAGTCTCCCTGCCATCCTCAAGTTTGACTCCTGATAGGAAAGGAGTCGGAGCAGACTTGCAGTCTGTCATGTGAAATCTCTTAAGGAGATCTCGTGCATACTTGGCCTGAGATAGTTTGATGCCTGATGCATCCTAACTGATCTCAAGTCCAAGGAAGAAGTGTAGTGGACCCATGTCTGTCATCAAAAACCTGTCATGTAGAATCCTCTTGACTGCAGCAATTGCTAAAGTCGAGCAACCGGTGATCAACAAATCATCAACGTACAGAACTAAAAGTAGAAGTGAATCAACCGTCCTGAGCATGTAGACATTCGGGTTTGATTTACAACGTACAAAGTTCTGTGACAACAGGTAGGAGTCCATCTTGGCATACCATGACCTCGGAGCCTGCTTGAGGCCATAAAGGGACTTCTTCAGTCGACATACCAAAGATGAGTCCTGCATAAATCCCTGGGGCTGCTCCATGTAGATCTCCTCAGGGAGATCACCGTGAAGAAATGCATTCTTCACGTCCATCTGATGGACTTCCCATCCTTTGGCCGCCGCAATGGCAAGTGCCAATCGTATGGAATCCATCTTCGCTACTGGAGCGAAGGTCTCATCATAGTCAATACCATGAACCTGCTGAAAGCCTTTGGCGACAAGCCTGGCTTTGTATCTGCTAATCTGTCCATCTGCTGCGCTCTTGGTCCTGTAGACCCATCTGCATCTGACAAGTTTCGTCCCAGAAGGAAGGGGAACCAGATCCCAAGTCTGGTTCTCGAGGAGGGAGTTGTACTCCTCCTGCATGGTGGATTACCAAAAGGGATTTCCAGCAGCCTTGCCATAAGACTGTGGATTTGAAGACTGAACCAAGAAAAGATGCCTGGAAGGCAATGGTTTAGTGGCAGTGAGTGCAACAGGAGGCTCCTCGAAATCAGATAGAGTCCTCCTAGTATCGGCTGGATCACCAACAAGATCCCCTGCATCCTGAAGAGTAGTCTGTGCCCACTTGGGCCTCTGCTCTGGCTCTGCAACTGCATCTGGATGCTCTGACTCTGTATCTGACTGTACTGACTCAGAATCTGAATCATCTGAGTCCTCTGAATCAGAACTCTCGTTTGAAGAAGAGTCGGCATGTGCATGCTCATCATCTCGGACAGGTGGAAGAGTGAAGGTATCTGCATGTGGCTGCTGAGGTACATGCAAGACACTTTCCTCGAATTGGACACTACGCTCAATGATGAACCGGTCCGAGGAAATATCAATAAGCCGATATCCCTTCACACCGATGCGGTATCCAACAAAAATGCACTCAGTGCTCTGTGGATCAAGTGCCTTCCTCTTTTCAGAGGGAATCCGGGCCCATGCACGTGAACCAAAAATGCAAAAGTGGGTCACTTCCGGTTTGAGGCCGCTCCAAGCCTCATGGGGGGTCTTATCCTTGACAGATCTATGGGGATATCTGTTTTGGATGTATGTTGCACAGTTAAGTGCTTCGTGTTAAAATAAGGTAACTGCAAAGTGTATTCTTATTATTATTTGATATATTATTCATTGGATCAATCCCCATTGTGGATTGATCATGTCGGCTATTGTAAAAGGACCAAATCCCTTTTTGCGGATTGGCCATAATGTAATTGTAAAAGGCAAAAGAAGAAGTCGGCCCCAGAATATATCAAGAGGCCCCGAAATATAATAAAAGTGGTTTTAACCACCCAGTTGGAGAAGTCGGCCCTGCCAGTGAAGAGACACTTCACACGTGCCAGTCTTATATAAATAAAGAGGCTAGCGCCTCACTTTGCTCATTGAGAGACAAGTTTCAGAACTGTAGTTAGAGAAGGAGAGAGAGTGGCGCATCTTTGGGAGAGGATCTTCTGTATTAGTTTGAGTTATCTCTTGGCATTGTATTGGCTATCTATAATAAGGAAGTTTTGCTGGGTTTTCTTCCCCTAGAGGGTTTCCCAGGATAAAT